>JAKIJQ010000261.1:0-182178 GCA_023373905.1 Rhizoglyphus robini | reverse complement strand
TTTAAATTGAAAACCCACTCAATACTCTATAACTTTGGACAACGTTGATTCTTAGATACTTCCATTCACACGCTTGGGAACATTCAGGCACCAAGTGCTTTGGCTCAATAAAAGAAGATTTATTCAAACTACGTCATCTTCTCTTTATTTCTTATCATAGAACTGCACCGAATATATTCGGTAATTTGATGTACTTAAAGCAAAGACAAAACTTTCGCACTTTCTTCTTGAAGATCGAATCACAGAATCAAGTGCCAACAGCTCGGCAGTAACGGTAGTATTGTATTGATAAACTTCTGACAGGCCTTGTCAATGGCGGTCACAAAGCCTGGATCGTTGATAAAGTACTGCGCAACGAAGGACGTGAATTGATTGTGAACCTGAGAGGGATTATCTCCAGAAAGAGGGCAGAAATCTGGCTTGCAGCCGGGACCACACTTCTCGATTTCTCGAAGACCTGAAGAGGGAAAATGAAGATTAGATATTAAATTAGATAACACAACAGTACTATAGTGTCCCCTAATAGCTCAGGTATCTAATGTCTTTGGTAACTAGCTATTATTTGCAAAACTTTGCACTATTAAAGAATCAATTTCAAACTCTACATTCGACTTACCTTTATTCAACAAGAATGTTTCCAATGTCGATGCCAATTCACAATTCACAGGTCAGAGTTTCGATAGATCATTTCGAAAAATAATTCTTAGAATGTCTTCATTGTCTTGTACAAGATTTTCCAGAGAAAAATTTGTACTCAGTGTTTGAAATTCCATAAGTTTGGCCCACACATCCAAACCAATCTAAGATAAAAAATAAAAATCAATTTTTAAAAATTCTCAGTTGATCAATCTTATTTACCTCGACAATGAATTTCGTGATACCTTTTCCATGTATTATTTAGTGGTCATTAATCATATTCATAGGTGGCTTTTAAATAAAACTAAATTTTCATCGAACAAGGTCAACAAAAGTTTGTAACGATTAAACGTTTCAATGAAATCATTAAAAAGATTCCGTTAGATTCATTCTAAAAAGTAGAATAAAGTCAATTAATACGAAGTGGATAATCCACCGGGAGTTACTTACGTGAGTAAAAAACATTTTTTATTAGCTGATAGAGATTTCTCAAACTTCTCACAACAGATACTTTTATTGAGAAAATTTTCAAAACCTTTAGGTGAGTGATTTTCCAAATGCGAGTTAACATCTTTGATGCATCTATATGGAAGGAATGGGTTAGTGAAATTTGGGCTAAGAAAGGAATAAGTAGATCGATATTCAGAGAGGATTCAAAAAAGAAGAAGTAGAAATTCAAATATATTCAAACCTAATCAAATTACCGATGTTGAAAGACCACAAAAGCAGCAAAACACGACAAAGCAAAAAGGGACCTTTCAGAGGGTACGTACAGACAAACAAAGCGCAAATAGCTCAAGGGAAAAAGTAAAAACAACACTTATCTGTACTTGAATATGAGCAAACTTTATTTGTTAATAAATTTCCCACTAAAGAACATAACATACGCCGCATAAACGACAACAAACTTAAAGAACGCCCTCCTCGAGAACGTTCCATAACACGAACTTGCACTAACGCCCAACTTCCGGTGCCTCCGATGAAGCAATTCATAGTAGATCATTGACTTCCATTTCTCCCTTATCAGACAATTTGATCTCAACTGATTGTACAGAAGTTGGTGTCCAGAAGTGTTGAGTCTTATCAGCAAACTGTAGAGAAGTTTCGAAGAGCTGTTCAGCTTCGAATTAAGCATAATGAACCAAACCATAGCCATCAGTGGTGCCCCGACATTCACGATCAAGTAATAGATGAGAAAAGTACTGAAATTGTGACCAGATTGATGTGAAATAAATGAGTGTAATTGCGTATGCATTGAAGAATACATTCAGCGTGAGAAAGGCAAAAAAAACTTTCGATACCACTTGACGATTGTACCGTAAAACTATTTGGGTCGTACACAGATGACGTTGCCGGTAGATTGAAAGTGAACGGCACAGGAGGAATTGATTAGGTTTTGGAGTACTGAAGAAGATAGCTTTGGACAAGAGAAGATGGTGGCCAAGTTTACGGTATTCGGATATGCCTACATAGGTGTAAATAGCGTTTAGGGTTGAAGTGAGACTTCCGGTCTTCAGGACACCGTAACCAAAGGATATGATTGTGTAGATGTCCAATGGGATGAGAAGGATGGATAGATAGTAGAGAGGGAGTTGGGTTAGGTAGAAATAGACGAGAATGAGGGCGAAGAGAGTGTCTGAGAAAAATGAGAAGAAAAATTAGTGGTAGAACCAGTAACCAGTAACCAGTAACCAGTAACCAGTAACCAGTAACCAGTAACCAGTAACCAGTAACCAGTAACCAGTAACCAGTAACCAGTAACCAGTAACCAGTAACCAGTAACCAGTAACCAGTAACCAGTAACCAGTAACCAGTAACCAGTAACCAGTAACCAGTAACCAGTAACCAGTAACCAGTAACCAGTAACCAGTAACCAGTAACCAGTAACCAGTAACCAGTAACCAGTAACCAAAAACCCCAAAAGTTACTTACAAATGACGATCAACCCAATGGCACACACTTCATGAACGACCCCAATCAACAGCACCCGACATCGATCCCTATTTGACAAATTGGGAAAGCACTCCAACTTGCCACTGAACCCAATCAATGTCTTATCAGCATTGAAAACACCCCAGAAATTTTTAATCACAAAAATCTTGATCGAACTTCCCTCACATTCAAATTGATCCATATTGCGCACAAGCAAATCATAGATCTGCAGTCTGATAAGCCTATCATCACCATGATAGATAATATGATGAAGAACGATGGAAAAAATTGGAATCAGCGAAAAGGACAGATAAAAGAATGCATCAAAGGTAGCAAACTTATCAACAATCCCAAGTAGAACATCATGCTGAAAGTAAGTTTTCTTGTCAGATAGAAGACAAAAGATGGAAGTCAAGATAAAACGAGTTGATAAGGCAAACATTGAGATGAAATAGGTGAGAGTTGATAGAGAGTAGCGTTGGTAGTAGTGATGATAAGATGAGTGTTTAGGAGAGAGGAGAGATGAGGCGTCCTGATAGTACGTTCGATAAGGGATTAGGTTTTGTAGATGCATTTTGAGATAAGATAAGAATATTTTTAATGATAATGCAAAGTTGTTGAACATTTAAAGGATCAATGATTTTAATGGATTTTTAGGAATATGTGATTTTAGGGATTTTTAGGGATTTTTAGGGATTTTTAGGGATTTTTAGGGATTTTTAGGGATTTTTAGGGATTTTTAGGGATTTTTAGGGATTTCTAGGGGTTTTTATGATTTTTATGATTTCAAGATTTTTTTTACAAATCTAAAATTCGCACTGAAAATAACTTTTCAACTCAACATTGTAGAACAAAGTGAAGGTGAATGCACTGAATTTGCCATTCCGAAACCGGAATTTACTGATTATTCCAGAATATATTCTTTAAATAATTAATTTTAATTTTAAAATTAAAATCAAATTAATATAAAGTTTTATTCATAATTTCTGGCGTTTCAAAAGTGAGTTGCTAAATTATTAAAGATTTTTCCAGGGAAAATAATTTGAAAAAATGAGCATGAATATGAAAATCGATATCATGAATTTCGAAATTTAATTTCAGTAAAATAATTTTTATTAAATGGCCATTAAACCTTGAAGATTTTTTACAAGGTAAATTTGCAAAATTTAATAATTGAAAATTTAATTTGAAACAATTTTCGGTATATCCAAATGTTTGGTGGAAACAATGTTAACTTGATAGAATTGTAATTTTGCTTCATCAACTTTGTTTTTACGATTTTCCCAAATTTTCCCATAAGCTATATGGTTGGAGCTTCAAACAAAATATAAAGGAGGTAGGCAAGGATAATTGTGAACATGTATAGTCGGCTGTGAGGTTTTGAAACTGTATACGAGAAAGAAAGGAAAATACATGAGAAAATGTTAAGCATTAGGCATTAGGCATATAGGCATTGAGCATTAGGCACTAGGGCATTAGGCATTAGGCATTAGGCATTAAGCATTAGGCATTAGGCATTAGGCATTAGGCATTAGGCATTAGGCATTAGCATTAGGCATTAGGCATTAGGCATTAGGCATGTGGGCATTAGGCATTAGGCATTAGGGCATTAGGCATTAGGCGTGGGCATTAGGGCATTAAGCATTAGGCACAATTGTAAGACGTGGGCATTAGGCATTAGGCATTAGGCATTAAGCATTAGGCATTACGTGCACATCAGGCATTGCACCATTCAGGCACAGGCAGGCATTACACAGGCATAAGGCATTAGCATTAGGCATTAAGCATTAGCAACATTAGTAAGCATTAGGCATTAGGCATTAGGCATTAGGCATTAGGCATTAGGCATTAGGCATTAGGGCATTAGGCATTAGGCATTAGGCATTAGGCATTAGGCATTGGCATTAAGCATTAGGCATTAGGCATTATGGCATTTGGCATTTGGCATTAGGCATTTGGCATTTGGCATTTGGCATTAGGCATTAGGCATTAGGCATTAGGCATTAGGCATTAGGCATTAGGCATTAGGCATTAGTGCATTAGGGCATTAGGCATTAGGCATGTAGGCATTAGGCATTAGGCATTAGGCATTAGGCATTAGGCATTAGGCGGGGCATTGTGCATTAGGCATTAGACATTGTGGGCATTAAAGGCATTAGGCATTTAGGCATTAGGCATTAGGCATTAGGGCACTTACCGTTTGCCAGTAATACATTTCATAAGAGCGACGAATGCTCGTAATTCGATTAAAAATGTGTAATTGAACGCAGAAGATAAATTTCGATATGACAATTTGGCGATTGGTTGAATCAATGGAAAGGTAAACATGTAGGTCAGTATATCTAAAAGTGGAAAACAGTAAATCAACGAATCAACAAATCGAAAATCGAAAAATCGAAAATCGAAAATCGAAAAAATCGACAAATCAATTTTTCCAAAACTTACCACTCTTATTCGTGCAGCACAGATAGGTAGTGTAACCCAAGAACAATGGAAACACAAATTTCGAAACCACAAACCAGGCCATCACATTTTCCGCTCCTTGCACCAAATTAATTTCCCAAAAGGAGCAATGCCAAATGAAGATAGCAATAACCGAACTAAAACTCAACCACCACAGCCAAACTCCCCATTTTCTCTGGAACAAACCAAATCTGGATTCCGCTTGATCTGAGATAACCGGTCAACAGACCAATAGTCAACGAAGTAACGTGTTTTGCAAAGGATTCAAATGATAATGAAGAACTGAACGGTAAAACCTCTGAGAGGGAAGATAGTTTGGTGAATTCGATATAACTTGGTAATTCGAGGAACAGTCGAGGAAAGATGATTAACAAAGGACTGATGATAAGGATTGTCGAAATCAGGGCTAATCCAAGCTTTGGTCGATAGTAGAGAGCAAGGAAGATAAGTGGGGTAAGAAGGTAAAGTTGAGTAGACATGGAGAGAAACCAGGTGGATGGGTTGCACTGGAAAAAAATAGAATTATGGTTATAAGGTATAAGGTATAAGGTATAAGGTATAAGGTATAAGGTATAAGGTATATAGGTATAAGGTATAAGGTATAAGGTATAAGGTATAAGGTATAAGGTATAAGGTATAAGGTATAAGGTATAAGGTATAAGGTATAAGGTATAAGGTATAAGGTATAAGGTATAAGGTTTTAGGTAAAAAGGATAGGGGATAAGGATAAGGGATAGGGATAGGGATGGGATAGGGGATAGGGATAGGGATAGGGGATAGGGGATAGGGGACACGGGATACGGGATACGGGATACAGGATACGGGATTCGAGATTCGGGATTGGGAATTGGGGATTTTTTACTTACAATAGGAAATCCCGGCTCAATCGTATAATTACTAAAAGCCATATTCCAATTACTGAAAAACAGGAAACTCGACGACAGAGACTCCCAACTCTTGCAGGACGAAACAAAAAACTGTTCATTCACAAACCACATTGGTCCATTTCCGGTTAGTGGGTAAATGTACATTGCCAAGATAATCCCAATCATTGTGATACTCATACGGAACCAGGGTTTGAGGATAAATGCTAAAAAGTTGAATTTGTTTTGTTGGAGAATTGTGAATTGTTGGAAGATTATGGTTACTCCACTATGAAATAGGTTAAAATTTAGATTAGATAAAAAGCGAGGGTCATTCACATACATCGTAAACATGAATCCATCGGACCAAAGACCAGGCATCCTAATGAACCAGTATCGATTCTCGTGCAGAATCTGATTAGGAGCCGTATCCCCAACACTACGCAGTAACTGAGGCGTAAAAATTATCCCAAAGGCAAACGAATGAACTGAGGACATAACAAAAGTGATTCCACAACGAATTGTGTCCAGTACGGCGTATCGATTGTCGATGATACCCAAAAAGTTTAGAGTTTTCTACTGCAGAGAAGGAGAGAACAATCTGATCGAAAAGAGTTGGAGGTTGTTGTTCCAATTGGAATTTGGTAATGATTTTATTGCTGTTGAGATCGAATTTTGAGGTTGAACCATTTGTGTCGGGTTTGGGTGGTTTTGGGCTGTTTTGACGACAATGACTATAGATTGTCGATACGATTACGAGAATTGATAAAATTGAGATTGTAATTCTAAAAGAAAAAGTTATATTTAGTAAAAAACGTTTAAATGGGTTTAGGGTAGAAATAGACTAAAAAATTTAATAAGGTTTTGGGTAGAGATAGGCGGAAACAGATTTAGTAGGGTTTTGGGTAGAGATTGACGGAAACAGATTTAGTAGGGGTTTGGGTAGAGATAGGTGGAAACAGATTTAGTAGGGGTTTGGGTAGAGATAGGTGGAAACAGATTTACTAGATTTTAGGTAGAGATTGACGGAAACAGATTTAGTAGGGGTTTGGGGTAGAGATAGGTGGAAACAGATTTACTAGGTTTTGGGTAGAGATAGGCGGAAACAGATTTAGTAGGGTTTTGGGTAGAGATTGACGGAAACAGATTTAGTAGGGGTTTGGGTAGAGATAGGTGGAAACAGATTTAGTAGGGGTTTGGGTAGAGATTGACTGGGAAACAGATTTAGTAGGGGTTTGGGTAGAGATAGGTGGAAACAGATTTAGTAGGGGTTTGGGTAGAGATAGGTGGAAACAGATTTACTAGATTTTAGGTAGCGATAGACGGAAACAGATTTACTAGATTTTTGGGTAGAGATAGGCGGAAACAGATTTACTAGGTTTTAGGTAAAGATAGGCGGAAACAGATTTACTAGGTTTTGGGTAGATATATGCGGAAACAGATTTACTAGATTTTAGGTAGCGATAGACGGAAACAGATTTACTAGATTTTGGGTAGAAATAGGTGGAAACCGGTTTATTACTTACATTGCTGTAATCTGAAAGTCATCCAACTTGTACTCCTTGATCTCTTCATGGTCCTCACATAGTTCTGGATTCACTTTGACCAGAATTTTGGTAATCGGATACAAAACTAAACAAAAGCAGATTAACCAACAAAATCAATGGATCCCGGAATCCCAACTTACATTGATTGAACATTCCTTGAATATCCACACTCGAACAGGTATGCGGAAAACAGACGCCCAAATGGAAGAAATTCCTTTTAACCAGCTGCGCAGCCTCGATCCAAAACTTTACCATTTGTCCATTCAAGTAATTGTCAAAATTGTGTTCTTTTGCCATTTTTAGAATTTGTGGATATCGATGATGTGCTCGGATGATGTTTTCGTATTTCTCTGTGTAAGAGTCGAGCGGTGGCGCTAGTGTGCGCATTTGAAGTTGACAGTAACGACCGTAGATATGGCGTGAAGACTCTCCGGAAGAGTCGAGAGCTGGCGATTTGATACGAATGCATTGGTCAAATTCACCGAAGCTGGAAAGATGGCCACGGAGGATGCCTGAGAGGAGTATTTGGCCAAATGAGTCGGGAACTAAAAAATTAAAAACAATAAAGACACTGGATAATTGAAACCAATAGAAATCATGTGGAACCACAAAGAACCAATGAAACCCGCTAAGAACTAATACCAACAAATAGGCACCCATAAGAACCCATAGCAACCCATAAGCACCCTTAGGAACCATTAGATACCCACAGGAACAAAATAAGCACTCACAGAAACCAAATAGGCACCCATAGGAACCAATAGGCACCCATAGGAACAAAATAGGCACCCACAATAACAAATAGACACCCACAGGAACCAACAGGAACCATTAGATACCCACAGGAACAAAATAAGCACTCACAGAAACCAAATAGGCACCCATAGGAACCAATAGGCACCCATAGGAACAAAATAGGCACCCACAATAACAAATAGACACCCACAGGAACCAAATAGACACCCACAAGAACAAATAGGCACCCATAGGCACCCACAGAAACCAATAGACACCCATAGGAAAAAATAGGCACCCATAGGCACCCACAGAAACTAATAGACACCCATAGGCACCAACAGGCAAAATTAGGCACCCACAGGAACCAAATAGACAACCACAGGAATAAAGTAGGCACCCATAGGAACCAAATAGACACCCACAAGAAAAATTAGGCACCCACAGAAACAAATAGGCACCCACAGGAACAAATAGACACCCACAGGAACAAATAGGCACCCATAGGCACCCACAGAAACCAATAGACACCCATAGGAACAAATAGACACCCATAGGAACAAATAGGCACCGATAGACACCCATAGGCACCCACAGAAACCAATAGACACCCATAGGAACTAAATAGGCACCCATAGACACCCACAGAAACCAATAGATACTCACAGGAACCAAATAGGCACTCCATAGACACCCATAGGAACCAAATAGGCACCCATGGGAACTCTTAAGAACCCATATGAACCCACAGAAACCCACAGAAACAAAAAAAATGAATACTCACTTCTCATTGCCCACAATTCCCCATTCCTCACGCCCTGCATCACCTTGATCAAATCTGCAGTACACTCGGGCGAAATCCTGGCCTCATAAAATTTATCCATCGATACCGATGACAAGTATTTCAACGTTTCCTTCAAATCATTGTCCTCTTTCAACTTTAGTCCATATTTGTACAATCGTGTCAAGATTGCAATAGTATCGTTAATGTGATGAACTTGATTGTAGATGGCACTGTCGTCGTCCATGGATGCTGCAGTGTGTAGTTGTTCTTGTAGCTGTTCATAATCTGGGGGTAAATAGGGGGTGGTGTCAAAGGTTCGAACAAAGGTACTTAGTCGTCCGTCACAGGAATTGTCTTCGCCTTCATTGTCTTCGTCATCGTCGTCGTATTCGTCTTCTTCATTATCTTTTTCATTGGTTTTAACTTTGGTTTCACTGATTTTGTCGGTTTCGTCGGTTTCACTATCTTCTTCACTGTCATCGTCATTATCACTTTTATCATGAACTTTATCATTTCCTCCATTAAGATCATTCTCCCGATGCACAATCGAAGCAATATAAGGTGAAGTTGTAACCGATTCGATAGTATCGTTCATCACTGATGATTTTGATGACTTATCAGTTTCATCATCATTTTCATCTTCATCATCATCATCATCTTCTTCACTATCGTTCCCATTTTCTTCATTTTTATCATTTTTATCGTTCTTATGATTAACGATTGAAGATATCGTTGTTGGCGATTCACTACTAGCTATAGTATCAAATGATGGTATCGTAGTCGATTCGATAGTATCAATAGTGTCTTTCATCACTGATGAATTTGATGTACTATCGGTTTTATCTTCATTGTCATCACTATCGTCCTCATTTTCTTCATTAGCACTATTATGAATCACAATTGAAGATATCGTTGAGGAAGATTCAGTACTATCAGATGAATGTATAGTAGTCGATTCGATAGTATCGATAGTATCGTTCTTCAAAGTAAACTCATTTGTCGAATTCTCATTTTTGTTGTTTTTGCACAAAACACTTGAACTGACTTTAAAAATTATTAAAATTGTCCAAAATAATTTTAAGTATTTTTGAAAATGCATTTTCGAACATTTGTGTATATTGAAAAACTTGTGTTCATATATTTTTTAGACAAATATTTTGTTCAGTTATTTAAAAAAAATATTGAAACATTTTTTTTTGTTCTGATGTAACTCCAAAATGAAAACGTTTAAAATTGAAATATCTCCCTTTTTACAGACGAAACAAATATTTCAAGTTATTTTACGACTATTTTCCACGAGCAAACATCCATAATTGGACAGTTTGAATCGATCACTTTGGGCTTTCAAATTTCAAGTGCAACTTATCGCATGTTTATGCCAAAATATCAATATATTAATTAATTCGATAATACTAATCGTCCTTCAATTCGATTAACCGGAGGGTTGTATCTCATAATCACAATATTATACAATAATTATAATTTTTCATAAACAAAAAAACTTTTCCAATCAAATATCTCACTTATCAGATAAGAACGCTAGCACGCAAAAGCTCACTTATGTGCGAGTTTGGCATTGAACATAAATTGCACCAGGGAAAACTCGTTTCATAATCACTTTCAATCTCGCGCGAGTGTAAATGAACGGACGATGAACATGTGTACGGGTAATTGCCACACATTTTTGTGTGTGTGTGTGTGTGTGTGTGTGTGTGTGTGTGTGTGTGTGTGTGTGTGTGTGTGTGTGTGTGTGTGTGTGTGTGTGTGTGTGTGTGTGTGTGTGTGTGTGTGTTGAGAGCAAACTGAACAAAACTTGAAATGTTAATAAGTTTAAAATATTCCCTTGTGATTCGCAAAACAAAAATTTAGTACGATGAAATGAAGGGGGAAATATTCGGTCGTTTTGAAAACAACGGGGGGATTTGACATGTAAACAGTAAATAGAAAAATTATTAATTTATTGGCTTCAAGCATTACATGTATAATATGTAAAAATAGTATCTGGATTATGTGATAAGGTTAGACAGGTTTGGTAGGCAATTGCCTTTAGCTAGAGTAAATAAAGTTTAGGTAGGATATAACGCTTATTGCAAAACAACTTTTCCTGTAGGCCTTTGTACGAAAGTGATTTGAAATTATTCCTGTTCATTTTTGAGCGGTTTAACTTTTCGTTTTAAATTCTGAACTTCACCTTCTAAAATGAACTTAAAAAAGGCTTTGTACATAAAATTGTGCCAAAGAAATTTGTCTTTTTTACATTATCTTCAGAGTTCAATTTTGAAACAAGATCTAGATCGACTTTTTCTTTTGTTAAATTGTTCAACTGATTAAATCCAATTTTGTGCATCAAATAAGCTTCACGAAATTTTGCTTCCTTCTTATTGATTCCTTCAATTAGACGCAAAATAATTGGACCTTTTTTATTGTCAGATTTATCCCAAATTTCATTGATTCTTAGTTCGTTCCATATGTTTTTATTTATGTTAGATTTTGTGTTGGGGTTCCTTGCATAAGAAATATGATCTGAAGGTCTATTTTTCAATCCCAATCCAACATAAAAGATGGCGTTTTTTAAATTTACTAAATAAATTTTTCAGTGTTGCATTGTTATTGAGTAATTCAAAAAGGTTAAAAGATTTTGATTTTGATTCAGAGTTTGAAATGTATTGCCCAAGCATTTTTCTTATTTCAGTTGTTGCTTTTTGTGTGCAAATTATCCGCAATAAATGGATCAAGAAACAAATAGACGCTACTCTTGATTTCGACATTTGGTTTGGGTATTTGTATTGGTATTGCGTTTCTATTTGCTTTTGAATCCATATTTGCATCTGAAATTGCTTTAGCTTTGGCTTTTGATATTACTTTGGGTTTTGCATTTCCACTTGCGTTTTCTTTTTCTTTTTCTACAGCATCTTCAATCGTTTTTTATATGCTCTATTGATCAACTCGAATTCCATTCTTGAAGCTTCTTCAAATAGTTCTTTACTGAGTTGATTATTCAATTCATTTGACGGTTCCAAGTCATTTGACGATTCCAAACCATTTGGCTTATTAAAATCAAAGTTGCACGAATGTTTCAGCTGCCATCCCAGTTGCTAAATAAAAAATTATATTATGTATGTAAAGTCCTAGCGGCCTTTTTGACTAATTTGGATTGGGAATGAAAATTTTGAGCATTGAGATTTAACCGGATACAACCCAGACGCCCAATAATTACGGGCGCCCTTACGGGTCGAGAGAAGGCATCTCGAGTTTAGAATTGTGTTCTCAGTCTGAACGAAACAAAGTGGCTTTCTCGACCGAACACATTGGACATCTCTCTCCCTCACTAGTGGCCACGGCCACCACTTTCAACCACTTTCGACCGCTAACGACCACTAACGTCCACCGCAACGCGACCTTTACCCTCACACATCCTGTTGCATCTACATCGTGCCTGTACGTGCCTGCCTGCCTGCCTGTGCAGTACATTTCTGTTTGTTATTATAAGCAAACGAACAAAAGTCGCTCCCTTTTCCTAAAATTTATGAGTTTTTCCTGCTAATTCGCCAAAATGTTATTTCACATCGAATATGCAAGTGGCACTGCTGCTGGCTTCACTTTCAGTTCACTTCTAAGACACAGCACAAAGAAACCCTCAAATTTATCCCGCCAAAAGTCTAGTTGAGACGATCGAGCGGAGGACACTTGGCAGTGAGCAGTCACTTCGTACTTGGCGCTCGTCTATGACACATCAACCGTCATTTTCGTCCGTTTGCGTGGTCACTTGAATTTGAACTTGAACTCATCTTGAACTTGAATCCCTTGAATTTGAATCCCTTGAACCGGAATCGTTTCGCAACACGAACGACTCCATTGAACTTGAATCACTCGAATCAGAATCTTCCGTAACACGAACGATTCACTTGAACTTGATCATTTGCACTCATCCTCATTCGCTCATCTCATTCACTCTTCCCATTGGCTCATCATTGAATTGGCTCATCATTTCTGGAACGTTCCGTCAATTAGCTAAACTTTTAACCCCCTTCCATCACCATTTCCTTATCCTTAATCTTTATTCCTATCAGATAGTCAGGGCTTATCTCTTTTGTATTCTTTAATCTTTTAATCGTTCAATAAAGCCTTGACGTTTCTTACATGTATATCACTAAATTATTTGTCACTTACCTTAGAATTTATAATTTCAAAAGTGTCCACAAACATGTGCAACAGTCCTCTTTTGTTTGTATAAATGTGCCGAAGCAATTGTACAATTCTTCTTTCTAACTTATCATCGGTTGGTTCGCTACTCTCCTTTGATCCAAACTCAAGCAACTCATAAATTCTTTCCTTACTATTCAAATATATTCGTTTTTCATAACTGGAAAGAAAAGTATTTGTAAATTCATTGGCATTCGGTGGTTCATTTTCAAGCGAAAAAATCTATAACAAAAATTATGATTAAATACACATTTTGAAAAGTAATATTAATATAATATTATAATCGTACCTTCAATGTCAGTCTTAATTGATTGTCTTTTTTGTACTCTTCAAGCTTATCCGCATCAATAAATTTAGGCCAAAATTTAACAACCGGTTTTTCTTTAGTGAAAATGGCATTTTCGTCTGAAATAACTGAAACTTAGTAAAAACATTTACATTAAATGACTTACTTTTAAGGACAACTTGTTTGTTATTTTTCCAATCAGTCACTTCAACTACACATCTCCCAGTGAAAGCGTCTGTAGGTTTATCGTTTTCGTCAATTTCTGCCAAAATTTTCAAATAAGAAAAGTCTTGTGCATTTTCTTTTTGCCCATTTTATAAATGAAACCATTCTCACAAAACGATAATTTAATTTTTGAAATTTCGAAACAAAATTTCTGAAACTGATTTTTTTCTCTGTTTTTTGATTCAGCATATTCTGTTTTCAGTTCTTCTCTTATAATTTTTGCTTTAGTATTTGCATTTTCAATTTTTGCTTGAATTATCTTTATTTTGGAATCAATATTGATATTTTCCAAAGGAAAATTTTCAACCAATGGGTCAATGTTAGTCAGAGGCAATGACACCATATTTCAACGTGAAATTGTTGTTATTTGTGTTCATAAATTGTCATTAATTTTTTCACAAAGTTTTGATTATTAGGTGTACTTCCAGTTTTGAATCCACGCATACAAACATAACTTTAATTCATTTATTGGGAGTTACATTTAATGATAGGCGTTTTCAAATGTATTAAAATCGAACTGATATTATTATTGTATTTAGCCAACGACAGTAGCCATTGTTTAAATCGACCGGATATTTGCTCTGCTTTGAAATACAGATGCATAAACCCTTGACATATAATTACATTCTTTGGGCGCTTATCACTAGTAACACCAAATTGCCCCCTCTGAGGTTGCAAGCCTACTGTATATTATTGTCATTGTGGTTATGCAGTTATGGTTGCAAGTTGGATTTCTTATCTAGAACAGATTACATTATTTTAGGCACATCTAATATACCGAAATTAGATACACAAATTTTTCATTTGGGCAACTTGGAAGGTGTTTAGGTAAAGAGTGATTTTTTCAAAAATTTTTTAAAAAACAAACAATGCAATACCCTTGGAAGTCATTCCAATTAATCCAGTACACTCGATCTCATTAGGTTTCAATTTCTTTTTCAATTTTTATTTCATTGTATTAATCTTAATAAAATATCTCTTGAATATTCGATCTCTTTGTTGACGTATTTATGAAAAAATTAATATATCTGTGGTTAAATACAATGTTTTTAATTGTTCAGTATTTTATTTTTTTAATGTGTTCAATGTTAAAGTTTGTTCTGTTTGTTTCTATATTTGCATATTTGATTTTATTTTGATTTCTTTTGGCTAAACATCAATGTGTTCATAAAATCTTTGCTTTTAATGATTCACTAACAATTTGCTAACAATCAACAATGGCATACTAAACCGTCTGAAAGTACGGTTTCACTCAGGGCTTGTTAGTCACGATGTGCATAGCACATTCAACTACACCTACTACCTGACCAATGAAATGCTTGATGCATCTCTTGAGACACACGGAAATATCACACAGTTGAACTTGATAATTTTCTACGGATGGGGGGCATAAAACTGGCAAAATAGGATAACAATTAAAATTGTGTACAAGATTGATCATATGTAAATTATCTAGGTATAGTTATCGTCTAATTTTACAAATAAAACGGATAAAACGGATATTAAGGTGACAGAAGTGCCAAAAGTGCCAAGTTATAGTTGGTTCCCAAGAACCGAGTTGTGAAAAGGTAGAGAAGGTTTTGTGTGAACTATAGTTGATAAATAACAAATTATTAGCCCAATTCACCTTCTAAACAGAAGCATTACGTACCAAGTGAAACTCTGTGATATTTCTGACTGTCTAAAGCGATGAGAAGCTTCTCATCGGCCAAGTTGTAGGTATAGTATGATGTGTTATAACATTTATGCACATCGTGACAAAAAGGAGTCGCTTTGTGAAAATTTACTTCGAGATGATAGTGTGTGTCATACTTGAGATAGCAATAGAAAATTGTTAACCAAATTTAGTGAAGCATCAAAGAGTTAGGCTTCTTGTGAAATAAACATTTTCAAGTTCACGCCAGACAAACGACGTTCAAATGCGGCCACGAGAGAAGAAACAAACAGAACAAACTTTTAACACAAAACTACATTTTTAAAAAAACTAAACATTAAACACAAACGATTCAGTCAAGATAATAAGCGAGATCTGTCTCCATTTATATAATGTGCAAATACAATAAATTATCATACGAGAACAATGTACAAGTTGGAGTTTCGTTATCTAAATCCGGGTTCATTAGTGACAAATGTGGTCAAACGGTGCACAAACAGACAATAAATGATGAATCAGAAATGGGTATAAAACTTGACTATGTGACTTTAGAGTGCATATTTTATGACGATAACAATAACATACATGGAGTTATAAAAGTTACAAAATTGTATTACACAGCTTATGGGTTGGAAATTTCCTATGCACAAAACTAATGTACCCGAACGAACTCGTTAATTAGCCAGTTGAACAGTAAGAAAGACATATTTATAAATCTCTATAGAGTCCAATTGCGAAAATTAGCGATATGATGGTGTGACCAAAATTGGTTCTGAGTTTGACGGTTTCAATTTTCACTGGACTGTTGGAATGAAATGGTGTGACAAAATTAATCCACAGTTTGTCGAAATTGTAGCGAAAATTGACATCCAAAAAAGTGACAAAACACGTTTATAAGCCATAGGCGAGACCGGTTTCAAATTCCACTGGCCTGTTAGAATGCAATGGTGGGACATAAATTGACATGGTTTGAGTGTCGAGAGTGATTGCAATCATTGGAACTGGGTGTACTATTTGAGGTGGAGACCGAGTAGACATAAATTGACATGGTTTGAGTGTCGAGAGTGATTCCAATCATTGGAACTGGGTGTACTATTTGAGGTGGAGACCGAGTAGACATAAATTGACATGGTTTGAGTGTCGAGAGTGATTGCAATCATTGCAACTGGGTGTACTATTTTAGGTGGAGACCAAGTAGACATAAATTGACATGGTTTGAGTGTCGAGAGTGATTGCAATCATTGGAACTGGGTGTACTATTTGAGGTGGAGACCGAGTAGACATAAATTGACATGGTTTGAGTGTCGAGAGTGATTGCAATCATTGCAACTGGGTGTACTATTTTAGGTGGAGACCGAGTAGACATAAATTGACATGGTTTGAGTGTCGAGAGTGATTGCAATCATTGCAACTGGGTGTACTATTTTAGGTGGAGACCGAGTAGACATAAATTGACATGGTTTGAGTGTCGAGAGTGATTGCAATCATTGGAACTGGGTGTACTATTTTAGGTGGAGACCGAGTAGACATAAATTGACATGGTTTGAGTGTCGAGAGTGATTGCAATCATTGGAACTGGGTGTACTATTTTTAGGTGGAGACCAACTAGACATAAATTGACATGGTTTGAGTGTCTAGAGTGATTGCAATCATTGGAACTGGGTGTACTATTTTAGGTGGAGACCGAGTAGACATAAATTGACATGGTTTGAGTGTCGAGAGTGATTGCAATCATTGGAACTGGGTGTACTATTTTAGGTGGAGACCGAGTAGACATAAATTGACATGGTTTGAGTGTCGAGAGTGATTGCAATCATTGGAACTGGGTGTACTATTTTTAGGTGGAGACCGAGTAGACATAAATTGACATGGGTTGAGTGTCGAGAGTGATTGCAATCATTGGAACTGGGTGTACTATTTTAGGTGGAGACCAACTAGACATAAATTGACATGGTTTGAGTGTCGAGAGTGATTGCAATCATTGGAACTGGGTGTACTATTTTAGGTGGAGACCGAGTAGACATAAATTGACATGGTTTGAGTGTCGAGAGTGATTGCAATCATTGGAACTGGGTGTACGATTTTAGGTGGAGACCAACTAGACATAAATTGACATGGTTTGAGTGTCTAGAGTGATTGCAATCATTGGAACTGGGTGTACTATTTTAGGTGGAGACCGAGTAGACATAAATTGACATGGTTTGAGTGTCGAGAGTGATTGCAATCATTGGAACTGGGTGTACTATTTTAGGTGGAGACCAACTAGACATAAATTGACATGGTTTGAGTGTCGAGAGTGATTGCAATCATTGGAACTGGGTGTACTATTTTAGGTGGAGACCGAGTAGACATAAATTGACATGGTTTGAGTGTCGAGAGTGATTGCAATCATTGCAACTGGGTGTACTATTTTAGGTGGAGACCGAGTAGACATAAATTGACATGGTTTGAGTGTCTAGAGTGATTGCAATCATTGCAACTGGGTGGAGACCGAGTAGACATAAATTGACATGGTTTGAGTGTCGAGAGTGATTCCAATCATTGCAACTGGGTGGAGACCGAGTAGACATAAATTGACATGGTTTGAGTGTCGAGAGTGATTGCAATCATTGCAACTGGGTGTACTATTTTAGGTGGAGACCGAGTAGACATAAATTGACATGGTTTGAGTGTCGAGAGTGATTCCAATCATTGCAACTGGGTGGAGACCGAGTAGACATAAATTGACATGGTTTGAGTGTCGAGAGTGATTCCAATCATTGCAACTGGGTGTACTATTTTAGGTGGAGACCGAGTAGACATAAATTGACATGGTTTGAGTGTCTAGAGTGATTCCAATCATTGCAACTGGGTGGAGACCGAGTAGACATAAATTGACATGGTTTGAGTGTCGAGAGTGATTCCAATCATTGCAACTGGGTGTACTATTTTAGGTGGAGACCGAGTAGACATAAATTGACATGGTTTGAGTGTCTAGAGTGATTCCAATCATTGCAACTGGGTGGAGACCGAGTAGACATAAATTGACATGGTTTGAGTGTCGAGAGTGATTCCAATCATTGCAACTGGGTGTACTATTTTAGGTGGAGACCGAGTAGACATAAATTGACATGGTTTGAGTGTCGAGAGTGATTGCAATCATTGCAACTGGGTGGAGACCGAGTAGACATAAATTGACATGGTTTGAGTGTCGAGAGTGATTCCAATCATTGGAACTGGGTGTACTATTTTAGGTGGAGACCGAGTAGACATAAATTGACACGGTTTGAGTGTCGAGAGTGATTGCAATCATTGGAACTGGGTGTACTATTTTAGGTGGAGACCGAGTAGACATAAATTGACATGGTTTGAGTGTCGAGAGTGAGTGATTGCAATCATTGGAACTGGGTGTACTATTTTAGGTGGAGACCGAGTAGACATAAATTGACATGGTTTGAGTGTCGAGAGTGATTGCAATCATTGGAACTGGGTGTACTATTTTAGGTGGAGACCGAGTAGACATAAATTGACATGGTTTTAGTGTCGAGAGTGATTGCAATCATTGGAACTGGGTGTACTATTTTAGGTGGAGACCGAGTAGACATAAATTGACACGGTTTGAGTGTCGAGAGTGATTGCAATCATTGGAACTGGGTGTACTATTTTAGGTGGAGACCGAGTAGACATAAATTGACACGGTTTGAGTGTCGAGAGTGATTGCAATCATTGGAACTGGGTGTACTATTTTAGGTGGAGACCGAGTAGACATAAATTGACACGGTTTGAGTGTCGAGAGTGATTGCAATCATTGGAACTGGGTGGAGACCGAGTAGACATAAATTGACATGGTTTGAGTGTCGAGAGTGATTCCAATCATTGCAACTGGGTGGAGACCGAGTAGACATAAATTGACATGGTTTGAGTGTCGAGAGTGATTCCAATCATTGCAACTGGGTGTACTATTTTAGGTGGAGACCGAGTAGACATAAATTGACATGGTTTGAGTGTCTAGAGTGATTCCAATCATTGCAACTGGGTGGAGACCGAGTAGACATAAATTGACATGGTTTGAGTGTCGAGAGTGATTCCAATCATTGCAACTGGGTGTACTATTTTAGGTGGAGACCGAGTAGACATAAATTGACATGGTTTGAGTGTCTAGAGTGATTCCAATCATTGCAACTGGGTGGAGACCGAGTAGACATAAATTGACATGGTTTGAGTGTCGAGAGTGATTCCAATCATTGCAACTGGGTGTACTATTTTTAGGTGGAGACCGAGTAGACATAAATTGACATGGTTTGAGTGTCTAGAGTGATTCCAATCATTGCAACTGGGTGGAGACCGAGTAGACATAAATTGACATGGTTTGAGTGTCGAGAGTGATTCCAATCATTGGAACTGGGTGTACTATTTTAGGTGGAGACCGAGTAGACATAAATTGACATGGTTTGAGTGTCGAGAGTGATTGCAATCATTGCAACTGGGTGGAGACCGAGTAGACATAAATTGACATGGTTTGAGTGTCGAGAGTGATTCCAATCATTGCAACTGGGTGTACTATTTTAGGTGGAGACCGAGTAGACATAAATTGACATGGTTTGTGTGTCGAGAGTGATTGCAATCATTGGAACTGGGTGTACTATTTTAGGTGGAGACCGAGTAGACATAAATTGACATGGTTTGAGTGTCGAGAGTGATTGCAATCATTGGAACTGGGTGTACTATTTTAGGTGGAGACCGAGTAGACATAAATTGACATGGTTTGAGTGTCTAGAGTGATTCCAATCATTGCAACTGGGTGGAGACCGAGTAGACATAAATTGACATGGTTTGAGTGTCGAGAGTGATTCCAATCATTGCAACTGGGTGTACTATTTTAGGTGGAGACCGAGTAGACATAAATTGACATGGTTTGAGTGTCGAGAGTGATTGCAATCATTGCAACTGGGTGGAGACCGAGTAGACATAAATTGACATGGTTTGAGTGTCGAGAGTGATTCCAATCATTGCAACTGGGTGTACTATTTTAGGTGGAGACCGAGTAGACATAAATTGACATGGTTTGAGTGTCGAGAGTGATTGCAATCATTGGAACTGGGTGTACTATTTTAGGTGGAGACCGAGTAGACATAAATTGACAGGGTTTGAGTGTCGAGAGTGATTCCAATCATTGGAACTGGGTGTACTATTTTAGGTGGAGACCGAGTAGACATAAATTGACATGGTTTGAGTGTCGAGAGTGATTGCAATCATTGCAACTGGGTGTACTATTTTAGGTGGAGACCGAGTAGACATAAATTGACATGGTTTGAGTGTCGAGAGTGATTGCAATCATTGCAACTGGGTGGAGACCGAGTAGACATAAATTGACATGGTTTGAGTGTCGAGAGTGATTCCAATCATTGCAACTGGGTGTACTATTTTAGGTGGAGACCGAGTAGACATAAATTGACATGGTTTGAGTGTCGAGAGTGATTGCAATCATTGCAACTGGGTGGAGACCGAGTAGACATAAATTGACATGGTTTGAGTGTCGAGAGTGATTCCAATCATTGCAACTGGGTGTACTATTTTAGGTGGAGACCGAGTAGACATAAATTGACATGGTTTGAGTGTCGAGAGTGATTGCAATCATTGCAACTGGGTGGAGACCGAGTAGACATAAATTGACATGGTTTGAGTGTCGAGAGTGATTCCAATCATTGCAACTGGGTGTACTATTTTAGGTGGAGACCGAGTAGACATAAATTGACATGGTTTGAGTGTCGAGAGTGATTGCAATCATTGCAACTGGGTGGAGACCGAGTAGACATAAATTGACATGGTTTGAGTGTCGAGAGTGATTCCAATCATTGCAACTGGGTGTACTATTTTAGGTGGAGACCAAGTAGACATAAATTGACATGGTTTGAGTGTCGAGAGTGATTCCAATCATTGCAACTGGGTGTACTATTTTAGGTGGAGACCAAGTAGACATAAATTGACATGGTTTGAGTGTCGAGAGTGATTGCAATCATTGCAACTGGGTGTACTATTTTAGGTGGAGACCAACTAAACATAAATTGACATGGTTTGAGTGTCAAGAGTGATTCCAATCATTGGAACTGGGTGTACTATTGTTTGCGTTGACCGACTAGACATAAATTGACATGGTTTGAGTGTCGAGAGTGATTGCAATCATTGCAACTGGGTGTACTATTTTAGGTGGAGACCGAGTAGACATAAATTGACATGGTTTGAGTGTCGAGAGTGATTGCAATCATTGGAACTGGGTGTACTATTTTAGGTGGAGACCAAGTAGACATAAATTGACATGGTTTGAGTGTCGAGAGTGATTGCAATCATTGCAACTGGGTGTACTATTTTAGGTGGAGACCAAGTAGACATAAATTGACATGGTTTGAGTGTCGAGAGTGATTGCAATCATTGCAACTGGGTGTACTATTTTAGGTGGAGACCGAGTAGACATAAATTGACATGGTTTGAGTGTCGAGAGTGATTCCAATCATTGGAACTGGGTGTACTATTTTAGGTGGAGACCGAGTAGACATAAATTGACACAGTTTGAGTGTCGAGAGTGATTCCAATCATTGCAACTGGGTGTACTATTTTAGGTGGAGACCAAGTAGACATAAATTGACATGGTTTGAGTGTCGAGAGTGATTGCAATCATTGCAACTGGGTGTACTATTTTAGGTGGAGACCGAGTAGACATAAATTGACATGGTTTGAGTGTCGAGAGTGATTCCAATCATTGGAACTGGGTGTACTATTTTAGGTGGAGATCAAGTAGACATAAATTGACATGGTTTGAGTGTCGAGAGTGATTGCAATCATTGCAACTGGGTGTACTATTTTAGGTGGAGACCGAGTAGACATAAATTGACACAGTTTGAGTGTCGAGAGTGATTGCAATCATTGCAACTGGGTGTACTATTTTAGGTGGAGACCAAGTAGACATAAATTGACATGGTTTGAGTGTCGAGAGTGATTCCAATCATTGGAACTGGGTGTACTATTTTAGGTGGAGACCGAGTAGACATAAATTGACATGGTTTGAGTGTCGAGAGTGATTGCAATCATTGGAACTGGGTGTACTATTTTAGGTGGAGACCGAGTAAAACATAAATTGACATGGTTTGAGTGTCTAGAGTGATTGCAATCATTGGAACTGGGTGTACTATTTTAGGTGGAGACCGAGTAAAACATAAATTGACATGGTTTGAGTGTCTAGAGTGATTGCAATCATTGGAACTGGGTGTACTATTTTAGGTGGAGACCGAGTAAGACATAAAGTGACATGGTTTGAGTGTCGAGAGTGATTCCAATCATTGCAACTGGGTGTACTATTTTAGGTGGAGACCAAGTAGACATAAATTGACATGGTTTGAGTGTCGAGAGTGATTGCAATCATTGCAACTGGGTGTACTATTTTAGGTGGAGACCGAGTAGACATAAATTGACATGGTTTGAGTGTCGAGAGTGATTGCAATCATTGCAACTGGGTGTACTATTTTAGGTGGAGACCAAGTAGACATAAATTGACATGGTTTGAGTGTCGAGAGTGATTGCAATCATTGCAACTGGGTGTACTATTTTAGGTGGAGACCGAGTAGACATAAATTGACACAGTTTGAGTGTCGAGAGTGATTGCAATCATTGCAACTGGGTGTACTATTTTAGGTGGAGACCGAGTAGACATAAATTGACACAGTTTGAGTGTCGAGAGTGATTGCAATCATTGCAACTGGGTGTACTATTTTAGGTGGAGACCGAGTAGACATAAATTGACACAGTTTGAGTGTCGAGAGTGATTGCAATCATTGCAACTGGGTGTACTATTTTAGGTGGAGACCGAGTAAAACATAAATTGACATGGTTTGAGTGTCTAGAGTGATTGCAATCATTGGAACTGGGTGTACTATTTTAGGTGGAGACCGAGTAAAACATAAATTGACATGGTTTGAGTGTCTAGAGTGATTGCAATCATTGGAACTGGGTGTACTATTTTAGGTGGAGACCGAGTAAAACATAAATTGACATGGTTTGAGTGTCTAGAGTGATTGCAATCATTGGAACTGGGTGTACTATTTTAGGTGGAGACCAAGTAGAACATAAATTGACATGGTTTGAGTGTCGAGAGTGATTGCAATCATTGCAACTGGGTGTACTATTTTAGGTGGAGACCAAGTAGACATAAATTGACATGGTTTGAGTGTCGAGAGTGATTGCAATCATTGCAACTGGGTGTACTATTTTAGGTGGAGACCAAGTAGACATAAATTGACATGGTTTGAGTGTCGAGAGTGATTGCAATCATTGCAACTGGGTGTACTATTTTAGGTGGAGACCAAGTAGACATAAATTGACATGGTTTGAGTGTCGAGAGTGATTGCAATCATTGCAACTGGGTGTACTATTTTAGGTGGAGACCGAGTAAGACATAAAGTGACATGGTTTGAGTGTCGAGAGTGATTGCAATCATTGGAACTGGGTGTACTATTTTAGGTGGAGACCGAGTAGACATAAATTGAAATGGTTTTGAGTGTCGAGAGTGATTGCAATCATTGCAACTGGGTGTACTATTTTAGGTGGAGACCAACTAGACATAAATTGACATGGTTTGAGTGTCTAGAGTGATTGCAATCATTGGAACTGGGTGTACTATTTTAGGTGGAGTCCGAGTAGACATAAATTGACATGGGTTGAGTGTCGAGAGTGATTGCAATCATTGCAACTGGGTGTACTATTTTAGGTGGAGACCAAGTAGACATAAATTGACATGGTTTGAGTGTCGAGAGTGATTGCAATCATTGCAACTGGGTGTACTATTTTAGGTGGAGACCAAGTAGACATAAATTGACATGGTTTGAGTGTCGAGAGTGATTGCAATCATTGCAACTGGGTGTACTATTTTAGGTCTAATTGATCGGTCCTTAGAGCAACCGTGTCATTTCTCAACATAATATACCACTATTCAATGAATTGATCGGTCCTTAGAGCAACCGTGTCATTTCTCGACACAATATACCACTATTCAATGAATTGATCTGTCCTTAGAGCAACCGTGTCATTTCTCGACACAATATACCACTATTCAATGAACTAATCGGTCTTTAGAGCAACCGTGTCATTTCTCGACACAATATACCACTATTCAATGAATTGATCTGTCCTTAGAGCAACCGTGTCATTTCTCGACACAATATACCACTATTCAATGAATTGATCTGTCCTAAGAGCAACCGTGTCATTTCTGGAGACTATGTATTTTTATGGTCATTATTATTAGGATGGGATGTTAGGTAGTGTGGGCGTCATAGTTCAAGTGGTCTCACGCTTCTCACGGTCTCAAATTTAGCACCCGCAGGGCTCACTAGTACAAATATGTGTACACTATAGTGTATATAGTAGTATTGGTTTGTATTATGTCATTTTGGCGCATGCTCACTAACTCAATCCATCCACTTTTCTTTATCACTCTTTCCACTACCAATTGGCAAATTCAACTCTGAATCGCCACACTTTCCATCATCAGCCGTCAACTCATTCTCATCAGCCTCTTGTGGCAACTTGACGGGCACCTAAAAGTACGCCATCGCTCCAAATATGGCAATATCCACAAACATAAGACAGCCAAAGAAGAAGAATTCGTGTGACTGTTCGGGGAAAATGCTCAAATCGGCAATGATCACCACAATTAGATTGCCAAAAGCGACCGTCAGTAGCCAGCACGCAGTAAGGACAGATTTCATCGATTTCGGTGCCTGCGTGTGGGTACAAAAAATTGATAAATTTAGTGTAAAAAAGTGTCCAATTTTATTACCTGAGCATACGAGAACTCCAAACCGGTGACTGAGAACAAAATTTCTCCACAAGTGATCACAATGTATTGGATCAATTGCAGGAAAACGGACATTGAATTTGGAACCACAATATTTGAAGTAAAGATGGTCACTTTCTGTTGGTGGGAATTTTGGGTTAATTTAAGCTTTTACCGCAAAACAAAAAAAATTACCCCATTCATATCACCACGAATCATTTGAATATAAGTGCCGCCCTGTTCGAGATTCAACTGCTGCCTGTGCGTTCCAACGCTCATGAAAATATCCTTCCCCTTGAGTTCCACTTCAAATTTGTCTAAATGACCAATCGTGGTAGAACTGTCACTGCTCACATGCCACACGAGATCATGGTTCGTTTCGGTTGCATGGAAAGTTTCGTTGGTGTAGTTTGCCAAGTTGAACACCGTAAACAGCTCGGCGCCGCCTTCCTCTGGTTTGGACAATATATTCGGATATATTACCGCTTCCAGGACGTTATCATATATTTGCTCAGTAATAAAGAGAAGCACACTCTGGCCATCCTTTAGTCCACTGATGGTCTTGGTCACTTGGTAGATGCCCTCTTTACAGTCAGTTCCAGTTGAAGCAGCAGTTGCAGTCAACGTGATAGGCAGACTAAAATCGACCACATTTGAGCGCTCAAGATTGGGCAATACTTTTGCAAAGCGCGAATCGACTTTTTCATTCATAAAGTCAACATTACACGCTTCCATCCCATTGACCAGTGCCACATGATTGTGGCCAGCCGCTGGCTTCACGGGCAGTTCCGCTTCGATGCTCAACTGCATAAAGCCACAAATGATGAAAGAGATCCCTGCGAGTATTCCACCCAGGGTCATGCGCTGTAGTGGTCGGCCAAAGTTGAGCTTACTCAACAGTGGATAGAGCACATACTCAAACACGGGGGATCATTACGATAATCAGCACCGGATTCACCACCTGAATTTGATCGGGCTTGATGGTCCAATCGCCCAGCACTCCGTTCATACGAATTGCCTGCAGTGTCCAGCGTGAGCCTTGCTGATCGAATAGGGCCCAAAAGATGGGCAGTGGAAGGTAGAGCCATAGAACGCCCATCAGACACTTCACCTCTTGGATAGTCTTTGAGTCGTATCGATCGTCCGAGTACTCCAACCAGTGCTCCTTGCGGGCCGTTTTTGTGAACAGCTTTCGGCCTAATGCATGCTAAATGAAATACCATTGTTTAAGATTTGTTGTGCGCATGCGTGTACACTTACAAAGACACACTTGCACACCATCACTACGACATTGTCCTTCTGCGGTGGCACCATCACATATCCGGTAACAAATTTGCCCAAAATGAACAGACCAAAGGCGATCAACATGAGCACCGCAGGCACACCAAAAGCCAGTGGGTAACAGTCATTTCGATCGAAGCACGACACATCCTGTCGCAGAATTGGCGTAACAAAGGTCGAAATCAAACTGCCCGCATTGATCGAAACATAAAACAGTGAAAAGAACTGTTGCAACTGCTGCTTCTGTTCGGGCAGGAATTGATCGCCTCCAAAGGCGGACACACAAGGCTTGATGCCACCCGTGCCCAGTGCAATCAGCGTCAGTCCTATGAACGTCAGCGCCACTGTGCCATTGAACGCAGCAATTGACAGTAGAATATTTCCCGCCGCATACACAATCGAAATACTCAAAATAGTCCTAGAAAATAACATTATTTAAACTAGTAGGCCTTGCAGTTGCTAAATTTGAAATTTGAACCATGAGAAGTGTGATAAGTAAGACCAAGGATTATATCCGTGGTCATTAGTCTGACAACTTGTGAGCGTAAATCAACTTGAACATCGAAAGACACATTCACCTAACACACTAAATATAAACACAATTATACGGCACCTAACCTACCTAACACCTAACCAAAACCCAATCCTACACGTCACCTAACCTACCTAACACCTAACAAAAACTAAATCCTACACGGCACCTAACCTACCTAACACCTAACCAAAACCCAATCCTACACGTCACCTAACCTACATAAAACCAACGAATTCTCACATTGTTGCACTAATTGTTTGGTACACTGGAAAATGGCTTGACCATCAAATAGAAAAATGACTTAAGTGGTATTTGAATGGCAGCTATGCCTAAAACACAACTTTTTGACCTTTTGAGCACTTCACGAACAAATTCGTGTATTTTTGAGCATCTGTGCCAAATTTCATCAAAAAACCTTGAAGCCTTATCCTCCACAAATACGGCCAAAAGTCAAGGGATAGTCTTTACTCACTCTCAGACAATAAACACAATTTTCAATAGAAATAAAAAACAAGAATCCATACCAAAATTTACCTAAAAGCGAGTCAGCAATGAATGCACCAATAATTGGCGTAAAGTCGCATGCCATGGAGAAGATGTGATACGCCTGTGTTGCAGTGTTGTCAGAATAGTTCAAAATGAACCGAAAGCAAAGAACCAAGATCGCTGTTGGTTAAACAAAATATTATAATCAGAAAAATCAATCATAAAAAAATACAAAAACAGAAAACATTAAAACAGAAAAAATTAAAAAAAATTAACATTACCTTTCATGCCATAGTAGGAGAATCGTTCGCAGAATTCATTTCCAATAATGAAAATGATCGACTTTGGACACGTTCGCTTCATCATCACCGGAGATCTGAGTAGTTTTCACAATTTAAATGCAAATATAATCAAATTAATTGTTCTTCAATAACAATTCTTACCATCTTAAATTATTGAAATCCAAACTACTGCCAAAATTTTAAAAAAATATGAAGTGAAGTCAGTCTTGATTCAAGTAAAGTGTGCCACCGCCAAGTAAAGTAAAGAATAGTGTTGGATTTGGAGTGACAAATAAAGTGCTGCGTTATCAAATATACATCTGCCCATTTATTAAACATATTTTTATAGCCTCAACCTTGATGCGTAGATTAGTCCGTTTTATATGCATTTGACTTTGTATGTTGGCATGTCGCACAGCACACACTGTTCAGACACTACAGTGTGTTAATTGTTTTCGATATTTTCTTTGTGATGTTCGTGTTGACAATGTTTTATAATGTCAATTAAAAATTTAGTCACTTTTTCCACATCTTTTATCACACAGGACCAGCCATAATAATCTGCTCCACAATTGTGTCAAATTGTACGTGACACATTTGTGGGTATAAGTGGTCTAGTAGTAGTGTAGGCAATTTGATTATTTTGTTAAAAAGTCAACACATAGGAATACTAATAAGCTTGGGAGAGTGCGGTGATAGGGGGAAAAAGCGGCAAATGTCTTAATTAGCCTATTTCGAGAAAGCAACACAGCAGTGTGTAATTTAAGCCGGGGTGGTTAGAATTTCAGTGGAAACGATGCAGCAATGAGAGTCTGTCTGTTCAACATTTTGATGATGGGATGGGATGGGATGGGATGGGATGGGATGGGATGGGATGGGATGGGATGGGATGGGATGGGATGGGATGGGATGGGATACAGAGGACACAAAGGAAAAGTTAATCCTTCGATTTCCGTAATTGATTTGTTATCGATTAATCAATCGATTAGGTAAGAAAGAAAATATAAAAAAAGTAAACTATTCGGTTAATTTAGAATTTTGTTATTTTTAATTTTAAGAAGATAATCCAAAAAACAATAAAACAAAACAAGTTTTTAATGACTCAATTTAATAACTCATGACATATATACGATTGATGATGATAATGTTGTCAAGGTAATCATGTATGTACACTCGTACATGATTTGAGTAACTCCCCCCAAAATGCTAAATCCACTTGAGAACGTAATATTTACAGTAACGATTGCAATCCGTAATAGTACCGTTACTCGCACCAAAACATTACTCAAAAATACTCAATAATGCCTGAATTCACAATCCAAACCCTCAAATATGCTCCAAATGACAAACCACAACATTCTGCGTCAATACTACTCAATAACCTAAACTTTAAACTCATATTCTCACCAAAAGGTTATGCAAAAGATCATACATCACTACATGTACATGCAAGCAGAGTAGTATCATCATCACGTGATCAACAAGTGCAACAATTGGATACTATTTTGTCGATCAATTGTCGG
Source organism: Rhizoglyphus robini (assembly GCA_023373905.1). Lineage (NCBI taxonomy): Eukaryota > Metazoa > Arthropoda > Arachnida > Sarcoptiformes > Acaridae > Rhizoglyphus > Rhizoglyphus robini. The sequence continues at coordinate 152,939 of JAKIJQ010000261.1, read as the reverse complement.
GTTCAATACGATGGGAGAGATGGAAAACGAATTACGGTTAAGAGTAAGAAGAGCTTGTCGATTATTTTTAATACTATCTTAAACTTTTAAATATAGATGAAACTATTTTGGTTAATCTAGATAATGGAAAATCGAGCAAAAAAGTGAAACAATGGCAAAAATTTGTAAGTCATAAAGATTTGGAATTTCATGCAAACGATGATGGACAATTGAAGCTGTACTGGACTATTGAACAGATTGATGGTTGTTTTGATAAGATCGTTGTTGATAAGCCAAAAATCTATGCGATCTCAAAAATCACAGATATCTCAGAAATTTCTGATAAATCAGATAACAAATCTGATGACAAATCTTTACCAATTCAAAATCCTCCCAAAAACACAGAAATCCATCAAAGAACTACTAAAACTTTTGATCCAGACCCACGAATTTTTGAAAAATTCTTATCAAAAACAGAATCTATCTACACTTTAGCTGATAAGAATGATGAAATTGATAAAATTGTGGACAATTTTAGGCTTCTTCTCAGACATATCTATGGAGGAAGGAATGAATTGGCGAAAATGTTTGTCGATGACTTGCAGATTTTCAATGATAAAGTTTGTATCTAATGTCTAATGTCTAATGTCTAATGTCTAATGTCTAATGTCTAATGTCTAATGTCTAATGTCTAATGTCTAATGTCTAATGTCTAATGTCTAATGTCTAATGCCTATTTGTCTGAACGTGAGTGAAGACTATCCCTTGACTTTTGGCCGTTTTTGTCGACGATAAGGCTCCGAGGTTTCTGGGCCGATTTGGATAAAATTTTGCAGAGATGCTTAAAAAATACATGAATTTGTGCGTGACGTGCTCAAAAACTAAAAAAATTGTTTTTTATGTGTAGCTGCCATTCAAATTTCACCACGACTAAACTTCTGATTGGAGGTCCAGTGTTTTTCCTCATGTCCAACAATGAGTGCGACAATGTGAAAGTGAGACCAACAATTCATTGGTTCCTCTCAATGACTAAATTCGTAGGCAGGTTAGGTGCCGTCTAGGGTTGGGTTTTGTTTAGGTAGGTTAGGTAGGGTAGGTGCTGTGTAGGATTAGGTTTTGGTTAGGTAGGTTAGGTAGGTTGGGTAGGTGCCGTGTAGGATTGGGTTTTGGTTAGGTTAGGTTGGGTAGGTGCCGTGTAGGATTGGATTTTGGTAAGGTAGGTTAGGTAGGTTGGGTAGGTGCCGTGTAGAGTTGGGTTTTGGTTAGGTAGGTTAGGTAGGTTGGGTAGGTGCCGTGTAGGATTGGGTTTTGGTTAGGTTAGGTTGGGTAGGTGCCGTGTAGGATTGGATTTTGGTAAGGTAGGTTAGGTAGGTTGGGTAGGTGCCGTGTAGGATTGGGTTTTGGTTAGGTTAGGTTGGGTAGGTGCCGTGTAGGATTGGATTTTGGTAAGGTAGGTTAGGTTAGGGTTGGGTAGGTGCCGTGTAGAGTTGGGTTTTGGTTAGGTAGGTTAGGTAGGTTGGGTAGGTGCCGTGTAGGATTGGGTTTTGGTTAGGTTAGGTTGGGTAGGTGCCGTGTAGGATTGGATTTTGGTAAGGTAGGTTAGGTAGGTTGGGTAGGTGCCGTGTAGGATTGGGTTTTGGTAAGGTAGGTTAGGTAGGTTGGGTAGTAGGCATCATGGTTCAAATGTTTTCACGTTCAGACTATAGACCACGGATATAATCCTTGGTCTTACTTATTACACTTTATAAGTTCAAATTTCAAATTTAGCACCCGCAGGGCCTACTAGTATCAAATTTCTAATTAACCCCTTCCAACCCCAACAGGACAAAATCCAAATCAAACACACGATCAACCACAATTCCAACAAAATTCTCAATTTCACAACCAAAAATCCCCCAAATCTTGAAACCCTCCAACAAGCTCATGAGTACGAAACTCAACTAATCTCGAGTCTCGATTTCCAGGAAACTAAAGTAAAGAAACGTCATTACATTTACATAATCTTAGATCCTAACATAACCGGAAATTTACAAGAAAGAATATTTCCAGAAATCAAAAAAATATTGAAATCTGAAAAATCATTTAATTTATTAAATTTGATACAAGAAGAATTGTTTCAGGATTTCTTGAATGGAATATTTTACATTGGACTCGGACAGAGAGGAAGATCGTGGAGTCATTTTAGTACTGCAAAACGAGATTTTCTGAACAGGAAAAATAAAAAGGATTTTCGCCCATCCGAAAACGAAAACCAGAAAAACAACGAACGTATCCAGCAAATCTGGTTCAAATCCAACCGAACCCACGGACCAATTTTACTACATTTTATTGATGGAATCAACGTGTTTGAGGCTCAACAGTTGGAGGGTTACCTAATACAGGCGTTGGGGTTGAACGGGTTAAATAATCGTGTTCTCGGTAAGAAGGATTTCAAAATACCCGAACAGAAACGAAAAGAATTGGGAGTGTTTTTGTTGAGAAAAGCTTTTTGTAAAGTTAGTACTTGAGGGTGAGGATCAGATTTTGTTTGACGAGGTGATTGTGAGGGTTAATGTTGTGGACACTTGTGAAAATAATGGTGAAGAAAGCAATGACGAATAAAATAAATTATTGGCTTATCTATTGTATTACCTTTCAAGTTCAGGTTTAAATAAATTTTGTCTTTAAAACGATTGTTTTTTTCATAATTCTTGTTGTCCTTATTAATTTTTTATGCAGTTCTTTATACCATTGATGTTCTGTTAATGATTACCTCAAATATATGCATTGAAATGTATACAGCCAATGCATAATATGCTGCCATGCTATGCATGTCAATGTCATGATTGACAATTGTCATGGAAACAGTCAAGTTCACTCATGTGACTCCCAATTTTGCAGGGAGTTGTTCAAATTTAAATTAACTCCCAAATTACAGCATCTGCCTAAAGTTGTATTTTAAATTAATACTTACAACACAGCACAGCTACTTTAAAAAATGTCACAAAAACCGAAGGAAATGCTTGAATTCATTATCCAAACAGATGAGAAAGCCAAAGTTGAACCACAGCCTTCCCAAGAACGACACTTCTACAACTTAAACCTTCAACTAGAATTCTCACTTAAAAGTGTCGATAAAGATAAGTTGTATACTTCACTAACTTTATATGTAAGAAGACCACGTCAACGTAAGCGTACTCAAGAAGGAGCGTTTTTATATTCGATTGATTGTCTTGTACAATATGATAAAGACGGAAAACGAATTTCAGCAATTGGTAAATAAAGTTTTATTTATTCATTATCTAAGATAATTCTTAATCTAGATGGGACTAAATTAGTAAATTTTACCGATGGAAAATTAACTAAAAAAGTGACCTGGCCAAAATTTTTAAGTCATGAAGATTTAAAAATTTTGGCAAACGAAGGAGAATTGACATTGTACTGGACAATAAAAAAATGTGATCATTGATCCCTTTCGCAAAAATTTACAAGATTATGACCCTGACCCACGAATTGTGAAGAGTTTCTTATCAAATTCAGAATCAACTTATATTTTATCAGATAAAACTGGTGAAATTTCTAAGGAGATTGTGAACAATTTTCGGCGGCTTCTCAGACACATCTACTGGGGAAGAAATGGACTGGCAAAAATGTTTATCGATGGCTTTAAGATTTTTGAGGATAAGGTACTATTTTAGTTTGTTAAATAAATATCTTGTTAACCCTTTCAACCTCATAGGGAAAAATCTTCATTAAACATACAATGAATGGATCAATCAAAATTCAAAATTTGCCAATTATAGCAAAAAATCCAAACCCCAAAACCTTCCCATTTGCCCATTTGAACGAAACTCAATTAATCAGGGAACTTGATTTTCAGGAATCAATAATAAAAAAGCATCATTACGTCTACTTAATTTTGAAACCGTTTGAAAATGAAAATTTAACCAAGCGAATGTTTCCGATTTTAGAAAAATTGTTAAACGATCATCTCAATAGTCCAAAAATCGTTTAATTTATTAAATTTGTTTGTCAAAGAAGAATTGTTTCAGGAATTTCTTAATGGAATATTCTACGTTGGACTTGGACAGGGTGACCGTTCGTTGAGTCACTTCAAGAATGCAAAAAACACTTTGATCAAAGAAGAAAAGAACCAAAATATTTTCAAAGCAAATGCTGATGAAAGTTCGGGTGAAAGTTCTGATGAAAATTCTGAAGAAAATTATATTGAATTTAATTTTGAAGATTATTTTGAAGATAATTATGAAAATTTGGATGAAAATTACTATGAATCTCCTGATGAAAGTACTGAAAAAATTGAAAAAACTGATCAGTATCAGCGAATTCAAAATGTTTGGAACAGTTCAAAACGTACCCGTGGACCAATTTTGTTACACTTTATTGATGGTATCAACAAATTCGAAGCTCAACACATTGAAGGTTATTTAATCATGACTTTAGGCATGGATAATTTAGCCAATCGTAGACTTGGAATGGAAAGTCTAAGAATTGCCAAATCGAATCGAAAAATTTTTGGAATGTTTCTACTAAGTAAAGCTTTTATGAAATTGGTGATTGAGGGAGAGGATCAAATTTTGTTCGATGTTGTTTAAAACAATAACCACTTGTACGATTGGAACAGGTTTTGTTGACATTGACATTTTTATTGTTTCTTAATAAATTTTTTTGAATGACACAATTGTTTTTTATTGTCTTCATTGTCCCCCCTCTTTCCTTCAATCATCATCCCGTCTCGAGCTCATCAAATCAGCCATGTCAATCTCATTACCATCGTCATCATTCAACAGATGGAGCATCCGTCTCAACCGTCTCGGACTTGGCATCATTCTACTATTACCACTATTAGGCATTGGAGCCTGATTCAGGGGTCGTACAATGTACGGACTAGACGAACTCGAATAACTGGGTGGAATGTTGTTGTTGCGTTCGTTGCTTGACGAGTTTGAAGACCCATTCGAAGAGTTAGATGCCTTTGGTTCGGGTGGTCGATGCCGATTTGAATGATCCACATACAACTCGTAGCCTAAATTTGGATTGTTCTGGAAAAATTCACGGAATTTTTGTTTTTGATTCTGTAGTAATTGTTGCGAGTTTCTAAGATACAGAAAAAATATGAATTTTTAAAATAAAAGAAGAATGTTCTAACTTTGCAATAAAAGTAAAAGCAGCGTCTTTGAGCACAGTTGACTCGTACTGCTGGGCCATGATGAGATTGTCGAAACAGTTGCTCATGTTGATGCTGGTGCGGAGCCAGTTTTCGGTTGCCTCTTTAAGTTGCTCTAACTTGTACTAGAACAGAAAGTTCATTTGGGATTAGTAATTTTGGCAAAAAAAATTATTGGAAGATCCCAATTGAAAGGAAGGTGATAACCATTAGTTCCGAAATGTTATAGTTATTAGACTCAATACCCATTAGATCCAGTAGCCATTAGACTCAATTGCAATTAGATCCAATTGCAATTAGATCCAATAGCCACTAGATCCAGTAGCCATTAGATCCAGTAGCCATTAGATGCAATAGCCATTAGATCCAAAAAGCAATAGCCACTAGATCCATTAGCCTTTAGATCCAATAGCCACTAGATCCAGTAGCCATTAGATGCAATAGCCATTAGATCCAAAAAGCAATAGCCACTAGATCCATTAGCCTTTAGATTCAATAGCCATTGAATCCAAAAAAGCAATAGCCACTAGATCCATTAGCCATTAGATTCAATAGCCATTAGATCAAGTAACCATTAAATTCAATAGCCATTAGATCTAAAAAGCAATAACCACTAGATCCATTAGCCATTAGATTCAATAGCCATTAGATCCAAAAAAACAATAGCCACTAAATCCGGTAGCCATTAAACTCAATAGCAATTAGATCCAAAAGGTAATAGCCACTAGATCCAGTAACCATTAGATTCAATAGCCATTAGATCCAATAGCCATAAGATCCAAAAAAGCAATAGCCACTAGATCCAGTAACCATTAGATTCAATAGCCATTAGATCCAAAAAACAATAGCCACTAGATCCATTAGCCTTTAGATTCAATAGCCACTAGACCCAGTAGCCATTAGACTCAATAGCCATTAGATCCAATAGCTACTAGACTCAATAGCAATTAGATCCAAAAGGCAATAGCCACTAGATCCAGTAGCCATTAGATTCAATAGCCATTAGATCCAAAAAACAATAGCCACTAGATCCAGTAGCCATTAGACTCAATAGCCACTAGATCCAATAGCCACTAGACTCAATAGCCACTAGATCCAAAAAGTAACAGCCATTAGATCCAACAGAAATTACAAACATCCAATAAACAATATCCAAAACAGCTCCATACCTTATCCGCAGCCATAAACAGTTTCCTCGCATGTGGTTCCAATTCAAAGTGTTTGCCACTGTAAATGTACACCAACATCTGTTGACACACCTCTGGCTCAATATCATCCAGCACAATTCTGCTAGTACTCTTGTTCTCAATCATATCATTGAGCAACATATCCGCGAAAACAGTAGACCGTGCAGAGAGGATCACTTTGTGTACGTGAAACTCTTTAGTGCCCACCACCAGGACCACATCGGACATGTTGCCACTGGTGAGCAGTGCGGTGAAGTCACTGGCCATGGCTGTCTCAATACGACCAGTCGAGTACGGGTTGAGTAGTTGGGCGGCTGATTTGGGTTTCTCAGGTTCGGTTGGGGTGGATGTTGATTTTTCTGGTTTTGATGATGGTTCCATTAGATGGGTGGGGGTTGAAGGGGTTAAGAATGTACCACGAAATAATGAAACATTTAATAATGCGTAGTCATCACTGTTTCAATCACATTACAACAACTCCACACAAACATACTAATAGTTGAGTGAGTGAGCAAGTCTAGTAACTTCCATATCCACAAAATGTTGATAAGATGAGGCATTACAAATCTCTTATCATGTGGTTTCCACTGACAACAACAAACAACTGCAAACACAAGTGACAGTGTAATTGAGACATGTACGAGTATGTAGAGTGTACGGTGTACATGTACATATACGTTTAGATTGGTGTTACTTTGTTTGATTACTAGTTTGTTTGAACTAGAAGTGTTTCTCACTAATCGTATAGAATGTACAATGCACGCTCGTATAAATGTATAGACTCGGTGTATTAGTTGGTATTTTAGGTTAAACAGTTTTTTTTGGCTGTTTTGATAATTTGATCTTTGCTTTTTAGATACAATTTAGGAGAATTTGGTGCATTTGAGACATTTTGGAACAATTGGGACAAATGGTTTTATACAATCGAGAAATAGACTAATGACATGACAACACAAGAATCAAAGGACTCAGGTTCGGCTTTGGTCGAAACATAAACGACAATTGGATATTTACAAGAAAAAGAAATTGGAAAAGGTGGAAAATGATTAACCCTGAAGGGATTGGTTGTCTGGACTCTTTCCCGTGGAATTGAGAGTTGTGATGAAATGATGGATTGAACATGGTTGTTTCAAAAATTTGCTACTCTGAAGTTTTCTGAAGGACTACATATTTTACTCAATTTTACCAGTTTTTCTGTTCAATTTTGCAATAAACACCAAAAATTATAATCTTATGCAGAAAATTGCTTAGAATAAATTTATTTGTGGATAGTATTGCAAAATATTACATTAGATTGGAAGAGTTGGATTGGAAAAAATTTCTCATTCAATTTTTTAATTCAGTTTCTTTGAGGTGTGCTTTTAAAGCTTTTCCGTGTCACAAAAGTTACAATGTAACAGAAGAGTGAGGATCGAGCCGCCTGACAAATATTTTCAAGCTTTATTACTCTTTGAGTTGAGTTTTGGGTTTAATTTACTACGGGTCCACATGAGCCAATTAAGGGCCAACTAATCACTGGAACAATATAACATCTTTTGGAACAGCAATGACTATCCCTTGCGCAGAAATTGCCACTCTGTGCACATTGTTGGGTTGAAACGGTCAAGGCCATCAGTGCCAGCAGCAGTAGAAGTAGACAAACAGCTCGAACATACGCCTTTTGATGGGACAACTTCATGGTGGGCTCTTGAGAGGGCGGGCGTGACTGCTAAGTAAAAGTTGTTAGTTTGATTTAAAGTTGTTTACTCAATTTTCAGGTTGAACGTTTGGTGATAGATCAAATCTGTCAGTTTTTATATATGAATAGCTTATATCAGGTGTGGGCAACCCGATGGCCAAATGGCCACTTTGGCCATTTCCAAAACTCCAATGGCCACAAATGGCCATCATAGCTTTTTTTAAATCAAGACTCGTACCATGAAACATTTGCAAAGCAAAGTAATTATCGAAGAAACATGAACAATCGCGTTAATACTCGACTGTAACTGTTGGATAATGAGAACAATAATGTATAGGTAAATAATTTACGAATTTATAATCACAATTAGGGCGATATCAATTTTATTAGGAATCCCAAAAAAGTTCCTGCAACAAAACAATCTTCACCCGATCAAACGCCAGAAGCACGCAAACCCCATAAGGAATATTTCAGAAGTCAATTCCGTCATATTATAATATTCATCATTTCAGGCACATCATATACCAGAAAGAACAGTCGACTCAATTTGCTCGCCAGTCACAACTTCAATTATATCGATATTATACTTCAACTACAACCCATAAGCATTAGCAAATTCAGCCAGATCAAAACCAATATATTCTTCTCATAGAAGGAAAAAATCTCATCAGAATCAGTAACACATGAAATAACACTGAGGGACTTGATCGGCGAAAATACTTACGATAATAATCAACATTGATTATATGCTGCACCAGTGGTAAAGCTCACATGCCAAATTACAACAAGGGATTCGAGTGTAGAAGAGCTATCGAGTATTTTTAACATACGCATCAATATCTGAAGTCAGTGAACGTGATGGACATTTCAATTGAATTAGCAGTGTTATTGAGAGATATTGTGAAAGGTTAATCCGAAGCGGAGCTGAGGCGAGTAGTGGTATACCTCAGCTGATGAGTGCACATCATCAAAAGCATTATCACAACCATTGCATTTCGGCAAAATAAAAAGATTTTTAATTCGAATTCAATCCAATTATTTGAAACAAACCATAAAGCACACGACTTTTCAAATGTCATGTCAGCTATAAAACAACAATCTGGACAGCTTTGAACGTAATTTTAATTCCAAAGCCAAAAATGACATGACTTACTGGGGCGAATTACAAACATCCCATGACTTCCAGGAACTATCTTCAGTAGTGTTGACATTATCTGAATTAGTGGTTGAAACATCATAGACAGAATAAACAACAAGGTACTCATTCAAGCTCAAGTTAGAACTAACGAACATTCCAGGAGACTTTTGATGTGCCAAGGCCAAACTAAGAAAGAAGTTGTTTTTATTACTTTTAAGTAGCATTGACAAGTTTAGAAACACGCTGCACAATATATCATCTCTTCGTGTCGTTGCATCAGTATCCAACGAATTAACCAAATAAGCATCAGATGGAAAAATAACTGAAATGATAAGTAGAAAAATCTATCAAAAGTTTTAGCTTGACATGTTGCAAAAACTCGAAACTATCTATCTTCACTTACAGTACAATTAATCGAAAAATTAAAAGTGGCCATTTTCAAAACTCGATGGCCACTTTTGTGGCCATCGGCTGAAAAAGGTTGCCCGCCCCTGGCTTATATCAAGGAAGTTATTTGATTGATATTGTGCTGATATGAAGGGGTTGCATTTCAAATTTAATCTAGATATGCATTAATTAAAATTTAAATTGAAAAATTTATCTCTATCTGGTCCGACAAATATGGAAATATGGTTAAGCATACAACTGGTTGACAACATTTTGGCAAAGGATACATCCATCTCAAACCAGGATCCGGCTAGATAGATAGATTTTGACCTGAAAACACACACACAATATACTAGTCTTAAGTGACGCCGTTGGCGTAAAGTCGGAGCGGGAGTATTGCAGGCACTTTTTCCTACCATCTCATAATTGGCCGTTTTCAAATCACAACGGAGATATTGAGTAAGTTTGATATAGATAGATTGAGCTTCTTTGAAATACAAAGAATATATGTGATTTTGATATTCACAGGTGTTGTGCGCTGTAAACGTTGACATGAACCAACCCATTTATCGTTGCTTGTTACAATGAGTTAACTGTTAGCTGTTGAGTTTAAAGAGTGTCCAATATTACGTTTTTGTTAATAATGCATTGAGATTTTTTACTTCACATATTGACAAAATTGCACTTTGCCATTGGCTTTGGGTTGACAGAACAATGCATCGCTATTTTTTATCAAAGAAAAAGAGCTTGTGTTAGTAGTTTCAATGATCAAATCAAATAAATACCACTAAAGTTCTCATATTGTCTGGTGATTTGAGCTTTTGTAAAATATCTAATGTTGATCTCCTTCTACACATTGAACCAACTTCAATCTTTAATGTTGTTTTTATTTTAAAAATATTTTTAAGTGAAAATTATTCAAACTGTGCTGTTCATCTGGTATGGGATGGCACACTTTGTCTTTCACGTATTGTGGTCAAATGTTTGTTTGTAATGTTTGTATGAATTAAATTTGATTAATATTAGAACTTAACCGGTTATCAGAATGAATATTATGATAAAATATTTATTTTAGCAAAACTGAATCAATCGATGCTAAATTTAATCCATTTTGACATTGTAATTGGTAAAGGTGCTTTTGTCAGTCATCACATTGAGTTACACACACGTTTCAACTCATCTCTCAATACACTACTACTTAAAATATCACTAATTATTTTTTATCTCCGGCGACCTTTGACCTTATGGGCCCAAAATCTAATCAGTTCGTCTACACCCAGACCAGAATTTTTGGTAAAATTTGCAGAGCCATCTATTGAGTGGTGTAGGTTCTATCCTGCTGACAAGCCTTTTCCTATCAAGCGGCACCAAAGGGAGTCGATCACTCACAAACTCAAACCATCGCTTCGCTCGGGCTTGAGTTTGTTCGTTCGCTCCTCCAATTATGTTGCATTGTGGATATAACAAAGATCACAATCACATCGTTATTAAAATGTTGTAAACCAGTTGTACATTTCCATTTAAATGTGTCGGATCAGATATAGATTTTCAAATTTTTTTTGTATATTAAGATTAGATTTGTCAACCCTATCAATCAAGCAACTTCCTTGATTGAAACTGTGCATATATAAACTGGTGTATTTGACTAGATCAATTAAATCATATATTAAGTCGATCAACCTCAAATTGAGTAAGCATAAAACCAATTTAACCCAAACCAACACCTTCTCTTAAGGCAAGTCGCGGCTCAATTTTTTCGTTAAAAATTTCAAATTATTTTAATATCTTAAGTTATCGGTTATCTCATTATCTATCATCTTACAAAAAATTAGAACAATATTCCGACGAAAAGTCCCAAAAATCACCATTTCCAAGATGCACTTTTCGCATTTGCCCTCTACCGGCCAATGCATACCTTTTAGTTTTTCCCTTCTCCTGCAAATCAAGACCTTTGCATTTTGTTTTTGTTTCTTCTCCTACAAAACTGGTCCGATTTTGTTGAACCAGGGCTTTTATTAAAGGTAATAAGATTCTCTATTTGGCGAGCAGAAAACATTTTAAAAATTTTATTTTATCTGATCGTGAGTTCATCTTAAAGTGTTAAAAAATATGCTACTTTTTTTTACATTTTTTGAATTATATTCTCAATAAAAAATATTTTCATAAATGTTTTCTGATGCCGTTAAAGCCAATCAATTTATCTTTAATTTAAGCTATAATATGCCACAATCGGTCAAATATTAAAGGAGAAGTAACCTTTCAAATATCATCAAATATCGTCAAATCAATAGATTTGAGCTAAAGGGGCCATTCATAGAGGACGTTACCCGCGTCTGTCCTTAACAGTCCGCCCACTCAAGAGCCATCCATCATGAAGTTGTCCTATCAAAAGGCGTATGTTCGAGTTGTTTGTCTACTTCTACTGTTGGCACTGATGGCTGTTTCATCCCAATCATGTCAAGAAAATCACTCTCGGTGCCGGGAAAACAGAGATTGCTGCTCCAAAAGGTGCGTTATTATAAGAAATTCAAGTGGTGGTAGATGTACCAGTTTGAAACCTCAAACTCTTTAAGAGTAACTTGAATATGTCAAGTTTCTTGATTCTACAGTTCTGTCCACACATTCACACCTGTGCAACAAAATGATCTTTTAATCCGACTAATTCTCCAATTTTAAATTTCCGTAAATTATCCGTCAATAAACTTGTATTACACAAACCGAACTTCTATATATCGGTCAATATATCGGTATCATATTTTAGTCTTACTTTCAATATTTAGCTTGTTTACGAGATGTTTTCGCCCATTAAAAAGTGTTGGCTATTGGCTATTGGCTATTGGCTATTGGCTATTGGCTATTGGCTATTGGCTATTGGCTATTGGCTATTGGCTATTGGCTATTGGTAATTGGCTATTGGCTATTGGCTATTGGCTATTGGCTATTGGCTATTGGCTATTGGCTATTGGCTATTGGCTATTGGCTATTGGCTATTGGCTATTGGCTATTGGCTATTGGCTATTGGCTATTGGCTATTGGCTATTGGCTATTGGCTATTGGCTATTGGCTATTGGCTATTGGCTATTGGCTATTGGCTATTGGCTATTGGCTATTGGCTATTGGTTTTTGAGAGAATTCGTTCGATAAAATTTAAACTAACATTGTGACAGTAACAGGAATAATATAAAAACACAATCGATTTAGTTTGGTTTGGAGAGAGTTTCTCAATTCGATTCGTTTTATAATTGAAGTCTTTATTAAACTTTTTTCACAATTGCACAACAAGTATATATAAATGTGTTGCTCTAACAGAACAGTGAGGAACAGAGCGAAATTTGAACATGTTCAAGTCGTTTTTGAAAGTTTTGGGTTCTCAAGGAGGATAATTCAAAAATCAGTACAAAACCCCTGTGACATGCTTGCAATACGAATAACATGACACTTTTTGGTGCAGCAACTACTGTCCTCGTCGCACAGATGGCCAACCTGTTTACATTGTTCACACGAAACAGCCAGAGCCATCAGTGCCAGTAGTAAAAATAGCCAAGCAACTCGAACAGACAACTTTTGATGATGGGAAAACTTCATGATGTGATCTTGAGGGTGTTCTGGTAAGTGAAAGTTGGGGTTTGTTACAAATTGATTACTCAATTTGAGGTTGAACGTGATATGTTAATAGATCAAGTGTGTCAACCATCGCCAGTTTATATATATATGCAGAGTTTATATAACAAGGAAGTTATTTGATTGGGCTGATATGACAGGGCTAGCCAAAACCTAGATATACATTAAAATGTGAAAATTTGTTTATTTTATCAGACGTATGTGAATATATAATTGAACTGATTGACAACATGACAGTGATACATCCATTTAATCGGGATCCGGTTAAATAGATAAACATTGGCCTGGAAAACAAATATAAAAATTGGTTAAATAAATGCAATCACATGTTTTGTTAAAACGTTGTGAACCAGCTATCTCCATTTCCATGTCGGATCAGATAATTATATTTTTAATTGTAAATGTATCTTTAGATTAGATTTGTTAACCCTTCATATCAATAACTTCAGTGATATTAAACTCTGCATATATAAACTGCTGATGGTTGACACACTTGATCAATTTGTGGTAAACTTAAATTTGAGTAATCAAATTCAAACTTAACAGACTTCATCTTTCACATTTTACCAGAACGCCCGTCCTCAAGATTACATCATGAAGTTTCCTGGTCAAAAGTTGCCTGTTCGATTCGTCTGGCTACTTCTTTTATTGGCAATGCTGGCTCTGGCTGTTTCAACCAAACAATGTACACAGAATGGCTTTCAGTGTACCAAGGACAATCGTTGCTGCTCCGGAAAGTGTCGTATTGTTAGTGTGGTTCTAGGGAAAAAGGTTGGTGCATGTTCTCCGGTGTAATTTAGCCAAAATTTCTAGAGTTATGTAAAATCAAATACTGTATTTCAAAATTCATGTATTGCAAATAATTTATTCATAAAAACAAAATCAACTAACAAACATTTTTAAAAAATAATTTTGTTCAATATTGGATTAAAAACAATTAACTTCCAAACAATCCAATTGATCGACTGGCAATTATGGGTCAAAGCAGAAATACAATGCCAAACAAAAGTGATGAAACAGACAATCGATGATGGTGATGACCAAGTTGAACTTAAATTGGTCAGTTTCTTGGTAAGGCTTCAAGTTGTAAACGAAAAACAACTTGCAAACAAAGTAAGCGACAATCACTAAACTCACTGCCCCAAAAGTTAATGTCTTGTTCACGGTAGAGAGCACCGATTCGGCAAGCTGTAGCCACAATCATTACAAACACGCCTATCAAGATGAGAAATCCAAGAATTTTGCCTTCGTTAAAAAACCGATCTAAATCCTAATATGATAAAAAAATATCAATGATAGAATAAAAATTAGTCAACAAATGTATGCTATATTTTACCAGCCCAACAACCATCACGGTGATTACCAATCGAAGATAATTGCCAATGCCAATCAATTCGCCCAAAATGCACACATACTTCATCTCACCAGTGATGGCCATCTTGGAAGATTTTGTAGTTTTTTTTGGCAAACAATGTTCACAAGTCTAAGTTCATAAGTCTACAAAATTTCACAACAGATTTGATAGGATTTAGTTTTTTTCCTGTTTTATATTTATTCAAATATTTTCACAAATTCCAAGCGAATTCTAGCTATGAGTCTTATACAAAATTACTAACAATTTTCGGCGAATGATATCACTCACAAATGCGTCATGATTTGAGAAGTTAATGCATTTTTTTTATGCATTTTACATGTTTTTCATGTTACTCAAGTTTACTTGTATAGCTGGTGGTGTAATTGTGGGATTATTTAGGTGAGAGTAATTTGGGGTTTTTAATCGAGTTTTCGAAGCCCAAAATAAGTATTTAACCTCAGGTAGGATATGTGTCGTGTAGGATTGAATTTTGGTTAGGTGTTTGGTAGGTTAGGTGCTTTGGTGGGTGTTGGGCGTCGTTAGATTTTAGCGTTAGGATAAATTGCCTCGTCAATTGAGTCATTTTGTTGAAAATTTGAAAATTTACTTCCACTTTTAATTCTTCCAATCAACAATTTGTCCAAAAATAAGTGATTTAAGACACATGAGATTTTCTCGATTTATAGCACTTGAAAAATATTAGACTCACGCATCTTAATGGTAGGTCAATGGATCCATGCCGTGTGTTCAAGCGCAGACTGTAGAATCTATGTTAGACACATCACAGGTAGCACATCTCGTTGAAAATATTAAAGTTAACCTTTGACACCCATGCACTGCTCAATTTATGAAATCATCTTATAGTTGCCTGCCTAATGTTTTACCTTTAACCTCCAGTTCGTTAAATTCATTGCTAATAAAACTCATGTCACACCAGTCATGTTCAGCAGAAAATAAACCCCAAGAATGTTATCAATTAAACACAAATTTCGCACAAAATCCTCTACGCAATCTGTTTGACCTATATACAACTTTTTCTCTGATTCTGTTTTCGGGTGCGATTGTGAGCAATGATCGGTATTATTATTGCTTTATTGTTGGATCTTTTGGTTATTGAAACTGAACCTTACATAACAAATGACATCATAATCAAACTTTAATTGCCTTCACTCGCTCAGCGAGTTCTCTCACATCCTGGCACAGCATCTTGAACTGAACGAAAAGAGCTGAGAACTTCTCCTTGTTCGACGGCTCCAAATCGCCTTGTTTGAGTTCCACCAAAAAGAAATTGGTTCTTTTACTTTCAGAAATGTCCAATTGATCAATTTGCACAAGAATGTGATCCTTTTCCTCCTTGGTTGGCTGTTCCTTTGCTTCAAGAGCCTCAACTTGTGCGGAGATTTTGGCCAAATTATTTTCCAATTCAAAAATATGTTGAGAGGTTGCTAACACCAGCACGTCATTAAACTCGTTTGTTCCTTTTTCTGGTAGTGCTGCTTTTGACACAATTATAAGTATATTTTAAATTGTATCATGTAAATTGGTTTGGTATCACTTACCGTGCACCAGTACAACGAGAGTCGCCAGAACAATCGTCAATTTCATAGTTTCCATATTGAATGTTTAGTGTTGTGTTGAATGTATGACTCGAGTCAGGTACATATGATCAGGCTCATTTATGTGCTCATGTGCATTTATATAATTATCAATCCGCTTATATACCTCCTGCAGGAAATGAGACCTCTTGTGCGATTAATTTCACCTACCTTACCTTATCATTTAATCTGTCAATTCAAACCAGCAAGTAAGCAAACAAATCAATTAAGGCCACTTTAGAAGTAGTAATCAAAATTGTGATTGGTACTGTTATTCACTGCATAACTGATTTGTGTAAGATTTGTCTTATGAATTTGCGGATCAGTGAGAAAGCTAACTTAAACCGACTGTTAAACTAAAAATTCAGGCTCTGTTTGGGGTTCCTCAATAGAAATAACATTGTCTCACAAATTATCTGCGCACGCTCAGACAATAATTGAAAAAAAACTCAGACTGACATGACAGTTATTTAATTTAATTTATTAAAAAAAATTCAATCTAAATGGTACTCTATTTATTAAACTACTTATCTGTTTAGGTGCTGTTTTCGGTTATGGCAAAATTATGATTTCGGACCCAATGCAAAATGGCCACCGGCGACGGTGTGAAGTTAACAGCACTAGATTGGAGTGATAAAATTTTATTTAACGCATTAATGCACAATGTTGCACATGACCGGCCGGCAGGGGCGTGATCGTTGTGAAATGGTCCTGTTAATAGATAACGTGTTTTAGTCGTGCCACTCTCTCGCCTCACAGTTATAATCTCCAGATTTCTTTAAAGAAAAGATTCGGCTAAAACAGTTGCCACCAGGACATTTTTGTGGAGTATATTTGATGCTTCGCCATTCAATTGGGCTTTTACAAAGTTGTGTGTATGCATTGTAAAAATCTGCTTGTGCTTCCAAACACTGCTGACATCCTGCATTTCCCTGACACAAATCGACCTCATAGTGCAGTAGTTTTGCTGTTTCTTGTACCAATTCAAGAGCTTCATTACTGTCCATTGGAGTTGTCTGTAGAAGTAATTTACTTATTTTTGTCGAGCGTGAGCGAAGACTCTTAGTGACAGCTTTTCAATTTCTTGTGCAGTTAACTCCTCCTACATTTCTCAACCGATTTGCATCAAATTTGGCCAAAGTGCTTAGAATACTATGCAGATGTGCCGTTCAACCTTGGTTTTGGCTAAAAAAGCTTTTTAGGTATACCTGCCAGTCAAATTTCACCGAGGCTAAATCTCAGTCTGAGTTTCTATTGTTGGGCCTCATATCCAACAATGTATGCAACAATGGCAATGAGAAATTTTGGTTACATAGAAACTACAATTTGGGTTAGGTTAGGTTTATGTGGTTAGGCAGGTTGGGCGTCGTGTAGGATCGGGTTGGGTTAGGTTTATGTGGTTAGGCAGGTGTGGGCGTCGGTTAGGATCGGGTTAGGTTAGGTTTATGTGGCTAGGCAGGTGTGGGTGTCGGTTAGGATCGGGTTAGGTTAGGTTTTGGTGGTTAGGCAGGTTGGGCGTCGTGTAGGATCAGGTTAGGTTAGGTTTAGGTGGTTAGGCAGGTGTGGGCGTCGGTTAGGATTGGGTTAGGTTAGGTTTAGGTGGTTAGGCAGGTGTGGGCGTCGGTTAGGATCGGGTTAGGTTTAGGTTTAGGTGGTTAGGCGGGTGTGGGTGTCGGTTAGGGATTGGGTTAGTTTATGTTTAGGTGGTTAGGCAGGTGTGGGCGTCGGTTAGGATAGGGTTAGGTTAGGTTTAGGTGGTTAGGCAGGTGTGGGCGTCGTTTAGGATTGGGTTAGGTTAGGTTTAGGTGGTTAGGCAGGTGTGGGCGTCGGTTAGGATCGGGTTAGGTTAGGTTTAGGTGGTTAGGCAGGTGTGGGTGTCGGTTAGGATCGGGTTAGGTTAGGTTTTGGTGGTTAGGCAGGTGTGGGCGTCGTGTAGGATCGGGTTAGGTTAGGTTTAGGTGGTTAGGCAGATGTGGGTGTCGGTTAGGATCGGGTTAGTTTAGGTTTAGGTGGTTAAGCAGGTGTGGGCGTCGGTTAGGATCGGGTTAGGGTTAGGTTTAGGTGGTTAGGCAGGTGTGGGTGTCGGTTAGGATCGGGTTAGGGTTAGGTTTAGGTGGTTAGGCAGGTTGGGCGTCGTGTAGGATCAGGTTAGGTTAGGTTTAGGTGGTTAGGCAGATGTGGGTGTCGGTTAGGATCGGGTTAGGTTAGGTTTAGGTGGTTAGGCAGGTGTGGGTGTCGGTTAGGATCGGGTTAGGTTAGGTTTTTGGTGGTTAGGCAGGTTGGGCGTCGTGTAGGATCAGGTTAGGTTAGGTTTAGGTGGTTAGGCAGATGTGGGTGTCGGTTAGGATCGGGTTAGTTTAGGTTTAGGTGGTTAAGCAGGTGTGGGCGTCGGTTAGGATCGGGTTAGGTTAGGTTTAGGTGGTTAGGCAGGTGTGGGCGTCGGTTAGGATCGGGTTAGGTTAGGTTTAGGTGGTTAGGCAGGTGTGGGTGTCGGTTAGGATCGGGTTAGGTTAGGTTTTGGTGGTTAGGCAGGTTGGGCGTCGTGTAGGATCAGGTTAGGGTTAGGTTTAGGTGGTTAGGCAGATGTGGGTGTCGGTTAGGATCGGGTTAGTTTAGGTTTAGGTGGTTAAGCAGGTGTGTGCGTCGATTAGGATTGGGTTAGTTTAGGTTTAGGTGGTTAGGCAGGTGTGGGCGTCGGTTAGGATCGGGTTAGGTTAGGTTTAGGTGGTTAGGCAGGTGTGGGCGTCGGTTAGGATCGGGTTAGGTTAGGTTTAGGTGGTTAGGCAGGTTATAATAGCTAACGCTCGACTAAACCCCATAATTTCAAATTTTGGGGACATTATCGAAGCCAACAAAGTTTGATGCTTCAAATATAGCACCCGCAGGGCCCACTAGTATAATTTTTGAGATAATTCCATAAATCCTGTTGTTTTTGCACCACATCATGCGTCGGAGTATTACAACAACTAATTACTTTATCCTTGCATTCGAATGTAGAATTCCAAAAATGGTCCATTTTATCGTAATATTCTTGCAAAAGTGCTCGATCTAAAATACAAATTAGTCCTAATATAAATAAATATTATTAATAATAATCCATTCAAACCTCTAATATCCTGTATCAAAACAAACAAGTCATCAATGTTTTTGGCAACATTATTCAACTCGTCTTGGGACGATTTTGGATTGTTCAGGTAGTGTCCGATGACTGCCAGTTTGTCAAGATTTTCTGCTGAGAGGCTGATTTTGCCCAAATAGATTGTGCTTTTCAAGTCGATAAAATAAGCTTTTGCTTTATGCAAATGGCTTTCTTCATTTGACTTTTGATTGTTTGATTATGAATAAGATTTTCTATCGGCACAAGTTGTCCACCAAATAACCAAGGATCTTTGCTCACAGTGTCCCACCATTTTGACAAGTAACTACTGTCTTCCTGGTTGGACAAATCGGTCATTCCGCCATAATAATAGAAATGAGTTTCACTGTTTGAGTTGAATTCTTCATCCACCTTTGACGTTTGCTTATCAACACTAACTTTCGCGGAGACCATTTTGCCAAATTTTGCATTAACATTAGCCGAAATATTTTTTTCGTCACTTTTGTATAGATAGCTGTTTTTGATGATGGTCTTCTGGTACAGATAGCCACCAAATGAGCCACTTTCAAAGTAGTGAGTGCCGAATGTGTCGATGAATTTACTGTAAGCTTCAGGGTCATCTTCATACCTTGCAGGAAGTTCATTGATGAATGTTAATAAATTTTCGTTTAACAGCATTTTGTTGTTTGACTCAAAATCAATTTGCACCGCTGAAACGGATACTGATGTCTAGAATTTAAATTAAATAAAAATAGATATATGCAAACAAAAGTTGACTTACTTCAGCGATACTTTTGTTTGATCGCATAATTTGTTCTTGTGCTTCTTTATAGCCAACACTTGCCGAGAAACTGCCCCAGAGTCCAAAGGTTGCGTCAATGCCAACATTTACAGCCAATGAGTCCTTGTAGTCGTGCAAATCTTGGAAGAAGCTTGTCCTTATATTCAATGCACCAGCAGGAATAGTGTTTATTGCAGCAATCTGGTCAGGCAGATCGTAGGAATAATGTGCTATTGTTGGATGAGTCCAAGAGTGATTCTTATCGCATGTGAATTCAAAAAGAGAATGCCGAAAACCGTTGGCAACCAAAAGTTTTGTTGGAAGCAAGTCAAGTGTGGTTATGTCCACACCACGGGACATTCGAGTGATACCGGGCACAATGTGGTTGCAATCGATTTCGTGTGATAGATCAAATGATCCAATCACAAACAATGCCAACAAAATGTTTGTAGCCATTTTGTCAAACGACACTTCTCTGTCATCTTACCAAGTCGTTTGTTCTTACTTTATATATCAACAATTTAGGTCACAAATACTGGCAATATCATAAAAGGAGCTATTAATATAAAAATTTATGTTCAAAAATTAAATGGTTCATTTCTAAGACCGTAAATTATTATTTTGTAAAAACAGATTTTAATATTAAAAATACTTATTAATTTGTCCTTGACTCTGCACGTGTGCTCAAACGAATAAATTTTAAATCTAAATCACGATCAAATAAATATTTGCCACCTAAAACAGTTGTTTATTTGATTTATTAACAAAATGAACCTTAGAATTATTGAATGTCCGTGTATGTTGGTGCAATTAAATTAAAAGATAAACATGGAATTTGGTAATAAACACACATGTATGTCAAATACAGATGGTAAACTAGAGTCAATGAACGATATTGGAGTTGCTTTAAAGCTTTAAAAAGTAATTACTAAAATCATGTGATGTGCGCAATACAAAAACTGTAAAAAGTTTGTTTTAGATCTAATTAATTAACTAACGAGTAAATGAATAAAAACTGTTGTTTCTCGTATATAGCAGATATCTGGTATATAGTAAAAACAAAGACTAAAGTTTATTGCAATATTGTATTGAAGCTATCTTTATGAATGCACTTCCGCGTGTGTTGGAACATATACCGCAAACAAACGTAATTAGAACACGACTGTTACCTAAATATCTCGGATACGTTAGTCAAACCTTAGATTTCTGAATGTTTGTTCTAATTGAAATAGCGTTAAATTCTAAATTATTTTACTCTTCTGGCCTTGTTCATTTATACAAATCGGAATCAACCAGCCTATCCAAAGTCTTCCATCTCTTCTAACTATGCAAACAACGACATTCAAGTTGAATTTCAACCCAGTAATTCGAGTTCGTCTGGTCAGTACATTTTGCGACCACTCATTCATGCTACAAAGCCTGATATAAACACTAGAATGATGCCAAGTCCAATAAGATTGAGACGCACGCTCCAATTGTTGAATGACGATGATAGCAATGCGTTTGATATGGCTGATTTGATGAGTTCGAGAAGAGATGATGATTGATGGTTAGGAGAATTGTAAAAACACATATAATATATTTTGTGAAATTGGAATTAGCTCAAAACTTTAATTAAATGTTGATCTCTTATTCAAAAATTGTTACTTTCTGGTTCTCGGCTAAGTTGGGAATCTACAATATATGACTGCAATAAATGTATCTTACTGGATTTGTCACCATAAATAATTTGGCAACAATAGGAAGATTACATATTACAACAGCAGACAAACAGAACGGTGCTCAATATTACAACATATGCAATAAAATTGCCCAAGTTGGAAATGTATTCAACTTTATGAGACGTTATTAACAGGTCATTCAAAGGGGGGTATCTGTTTTTGAGTAGGGTGTACTACGACGCAGTATCATTTGTTAAAGATAAGTATCTTCCTTTGTACAAAAGGTAAGTAAAGATTAAACAATAAAAATGCATTTTTACACCCAATTTCTTATGTAATTTCTTTAATCTGAATCAAGGGTTGTCGGTAGGTTTGTCTCTGCTGTTTTAGATTATATAAAAGTCGCTTAACATTTTCAACTAAATCATTCGCACCATTCATTCACCCAATCCTACTTATCTTAAAATTGTGGTGTCGGTTCGTTTGTCAACAATGCAAAGTCAAAGATACAGAAAGTGATTGTTGAAATTACAAGAATGGAAATGAGTTTGATTGTTGAAAAAAATTTTCTTTTCTGATTTTGTTTATGTTTAGCTATTATATTAGGTGGGCCTTGGCGCCGTTTAGGCTTAGGTTAGGTATTAGGTGCCGTGTTAGGATGGGTTTTGGGTTAGGTTAGGTTAGGTGGATAGGTGGGTGATGGGCGTTGTTAGGTGTAGGTGTAGGTTAGGTTAGGTGGTTAGGTGGGGTGTTGGGCGTCGTTAGGAGTAGGTTAGGGTTAGGTTAGGTGGTTAGGTGGAGTGTTGGGCGTCGTTAGGAGTAGGTTAGGTTAGGTTAGGTGGTTAGGTGGAGTGTTGGGCGTCGTTAGGAGTAGGTTAGGTTAGGTTAGGTGGTTAGGTGGAGTGTTGGGCGTCGTTAGGAGTAGGTTAGGTTAGGTTAGGTGGTTAGGTGGGGTGTTTGGCGTCGTTAGAAGTAGGTTTAGGTTAGGTTAGGTGGTTAGGTGGAGTGTTGGGCGTCGTTAGGAGTAGGTTAGGTTAGGTTAGGTGATTAGGTGGGGTGTTGGGCGTCGTTAGGAGTAGGTTTAGATTAGGTTAGGTGGTTAGGTGGGGTGTTGGGCGTCGTTATGTCTAGATTTATGTTTAGGTTATGAAGTTTTTAATTTCTTTACTTCAATTTTTATTGTGTTTGGCGAGGTTGGGGCCCGCTGGCAGCTTGATGCCAGCGGCTTCGTACTAAGTCCCAGAGGCAAAACGTTAGTTTTGCGGGACTTGTACGAAGTCGAGTTTAAATTAGTGAAAAAAATGAAGACAATTTTAAAAGCCATTTGAACTCTGTGTTGCATTTATGGTTGTGAATCTTATAAGTGCTGGTAAGTAAAAGTGGTTGATTTTGTTCTCAACTTGTATTTGAAATACATTTCACAGCTCAATCCTATCACAATGCTGATTCGACATGCGGTTCCGGTTGAGTGGCGTTCAAGGACGAAAAGTGTTTCAAGATATTCGACAGTACGACTCGAACTTATGCTGATGCGGTGAGCAGTTGTGCTTCTTTTGCGGACGGTGCTACCTTGCCGACAATTCACTCGCGAGATGATCAACAATTTCTGGCAAACTTTCTTTTCAATACTTCAAAAATGGTGGACAATTTCTGGATTGGGGCAAAATTTGTGGGCAATTCTTTCAGCTGGGTTGACAAGTCTAATTTCAGTTACACCAACTGGGACTCGAGAGGACCGAGGAGCAGAGCAAACTACTGTGTGCAGATGCAGTTTGATGAGATGGGCAAATGGTACGATGATCCGTGTGAGAAAAAATTTGCTGTGGTTTGTCAGAAATTGCAGACCTGGTCAATGGCTCGATTGCAGCAGACATTTTTGGATGCCCGGAAAGAACTGAGAGATGCTCTTGATAAACAAAAACAAGCAGTTGCAAACCTGATTCCAATTGGATTCTTCTATACTCAACTACCAAATTCGAAACCACCCACCGAAATATGGCCGACAATGACATGGAGTGATGTAAGTTCTGTGTACAGTGATGTCTTCTTTCGGGTCGAGGGTAGTGGTTCGGCATCGTTCGGTGAAACTCAGGCAGAAAATGATCGAAAAGTTGTTCAAATGGATGTAGCACGTGATGATAGCAAAACCAGGCAAGAAAGTAGGACGATCAATGCCAATACAGCTGGCCAAGACACAAGTACAAGCGAGTGGATTTATATTGGTGATGATGCATGGCATGGTTATACTAATAATGAGTTGTATTTCCGTTTAATAACAACGAACGGTGAAATTCGGCCCCGAAACATGGCCATTAGAATCTGGACAAAAACCGGATGATGGTGATTTTACAATTCTAATTAAACAAAACCAAAAACAGATCGACACGTTTACAATCAAATTTCTATTTAAACCAAGAAGGCAAATTGTCAGAAATTACTGTGAATTATGAGATTTAAACAATAAAATTTGTGTTTGTGTGAATGTGAATGTGAATGTGAATGTGCATTATCCAATAATCAAACAAAAACTTCACACTGGTCACACTGCACCTCACTTGCAGGCAACAGTGAGATGATGCACACAACTGTGCCCATCATCCAGAGAATAAGAAGCTTCATTGCTTGCGTTGACAAAACGTTGTGTTCGCGTGACGTTGTGAACAAGTCTGCAAAAAAATAACGAATTAAACTGATTTGGCCAAATCGTTTGCAATCAATCCTATTTATATACTTGATCAGGTTGTGGAAGTGGAGCCTGAATGGAAGAAGCAGATCATCACCTTCAATATAATATATATGTAGTTTTTACATTTGTATAATCAATCAAAACGGTTTTGAAACTCAAATTATATATGGCTTTATTATTGACATTGCATAGAGACAAATCAAATTAATAATTTTGGCCATTCTGGTTAAATGTCAAATGGTGTGCTCATGTGATCGCAAGAAACTTGGTGAACGCAAACATTCCAATGAGCGCAAAAATGTCATGTGTTGTGCAATATATATGTTGTTGTTGTTGTTGTTTGTATGTAATTTCACCAAACACATTTTGATTTTTCAACTTCAATTTTAACTTCAAGTAGACGAATGAAGGCGATCTATATACCGTTGGAAAGATCATACCTTCTACTAGGGAACGGATTGTGGCCCGAAACACAATCTAGTCGTACACCTTCCAGGTGAAATCTGCCCTGCAAAAAGAGGAAATAAAGTCAAAGGTGAACGAATCGGATCGTGCCACGATTACGTACAAAATGTCCGAGACCATCCATTGGCTTGACAATAATGAACTGGCGGAGAAGGGCCAATTTGAACATCAGTTCGCCAGGTGTGGAATCGTTATGCAGTCCGATGATCGGACTCCGATTTTTATAAATTAACTAAGTGGTACCATCAAGCTGTCGGTGCAATGACCATTCCCTGATGAACCTGCTGGTGATCCCACCAACAATAGAAGTCGTTTATTTTGTTTAATAAAAAACATTTGTATACACATATTGTATTTGCATATTTGATTTTGACTTGGCTTGATTTGACTTCAACGACTTCTGGCATAATATTGTAGCGTATGAAATAAAAAAAATTTCTACCCTCAAGTTGATTGGCACAATATTGACAATAAATGAATAACTCACAGATTGTGAATGACGTATCAAATTGTCATATTGAGGCAAGTTTAATCTATGATGAAATCCTCAATCTGTTGGAGCTTGATTATTTCAAGTGTGAATTTTGTGTTTGCTATTTTTGTTGCTATTTTGATATGTCAACTGAGAATTTCTGTTCAGTTTAGTTTAGTCGACTTTAATGTAGCAAAAATTGAACACACATTTTCCCCCTAATTACGAGTCCAATGATTTTCACTATATTGATGGATGCCTATTGATAAAAAATAAATATTAATAAATGAACAATAATTTATTGAATTATTCTGTTCGAGTTTAATTAACCTTACGTTTAAGAAGCATTTTACATTGACACAATTCATAAGGTATGATTTTCATTGCATTTAATTTGTCAATTATGGCAACGTGTTTGTCTTCTCTTATTATCTTGTGTTATCTCAAAATTGCTTAATTGATGCAATTAACTGATAATTCACCATGCCAATTGCTAAATAGGCGGTGGTCTAGTTTTGAGAGCTCATTTTGCCAATACCTAATAATATAGCACGAACATATGTTTGCATATATTTAACTCAACTAATGACGGCCCGTAAATCTGTAAATACCCGCCAAAGTGTGGCAACTTAAAAGTTTTTAATCATTTATTTTATTAAATTTGTATAATAATAAAAAATAAAAAATTTTCATTTTTAGCGAGACTTAGTTCGAAGAACAAGTCAAGCTAATGGTTTTGCCATCGTGTGTGTATGTATGTCTGTATGTGTGCAGGCGTTGAAGGATCGATTCCCACCTCGGGTAATTTTTTTATTTTATTTAACTACACTAAGTCTCGTTTCCTGCCCGGCTTGCCGGACTTTTTTCCCTTTTTCTGCCTCTCATCATTTCGGCAAGTTTTTGGCTTTTTGACCCAAAGCATTTTCTCATTTCCTTTGAGACATCTAATGTGAACAGTAATCTTGTGTTGCAATTTTGAAAAAACATGATTCTGTAAGAAAAAAATAAATTTTAAAAAATTGAAACTTTACTAACACCCAAGTACTCACAGCCAGTGAACAATGTGACAAAAGTTTTTTGGCAACAAACACATCATAGTACTGTTTTGCAATGTCCTTGAAATCATTTGCAAACAGACTGGCCATTTGATGCAGTACTGAGCTGGGAGGCCGCCAAATGAAAACACTGCACAATTCATCGAACAATTCATCGACAATCTGCTGCAAGGTTTTTTAAACTTTTTTTGCTACTTTCTTTTAGATTAGATTGTAATTTTACAACCAATTCACTTGTCAATTTGTTCCATTCAAAGAATTCGGGTAGAAACACATATTTTGCAGTCGAAGGGTATGGCTTAAAGTAAGCTTTTGATAATGCAACTTTAACATTAAGTTCACTTTTATAATAACAGAATTTGCTGTCTTGTTTTTGCGTTTTGAGTTTGGTTATCTTAATTAAACAATAAAAATGTTAAAATGACTGTGTGTAGATGTGAGAGAGTTAAAAACCTTCTTCTTCTTCGTCGATTAATCCATTTAAACTTTCTGAACTATTGGAACTCATATTTTTAATTGAATAGGTCTAAGTTAAAATAATGAATTAAACAAAAAATTTTTTAAATTCGACACATACTTGAACATTTGCAGAATACAAATTAGATTTTGGATCCTTTATTCTTCTTTTTTTAAAAATCAAATTAATCTAACACCATTTTAAGTTGAATGTTTTTATTAACTGCAACTCTCTGAGCATTTGGTTGTGACTTCAATAGGACATATCCAAAGGCGGATGAGCAGCGATTATGATATGATTACAAACCACTCTAAATTGGAGATTACGATGCAACAATTTGACTTTGCGATACGTGCTCAGTGACTAAAATGACTTTTGTTGAGATAACTGAGAAAAGGAGTATCGTCTAACCGGTAGAAATAATCTATAATTTTAATACCTCAAGATGGTTGAGATATAATTTTGGTTACCTTGTAAGTGGCTGGAAACACTGTAAATCTACAATTACATTTGGACTAACAAAACCACAACGAAAATGTCTACACTCAAGAATGGAAATAAAACACCTTCATTAGATTCAGGTTTGTACCAATTTTAGATGCCAACGCATTAATAAATGGATTTTTTAAACAGCTCTAACAAAGAAAGAAAGAAAAAAGTAAATGAAGCAAAGAATTTGATTTTTTAATAAATTAGATTAAACATTTATATTTTATACTTTCAATTTTTTAGGTAAACCACTAAGTCCGAATAGTATATTTAAAGAACGCAAGCCATACATTAAGTGGCATCCCAAGAAGGAAGAAGACGAGTTTCAAGTTGAGTTTTATGAATGGAATGAACTGATACGGGAATATGTTGGCAGATTGAGAAAATATGTTAGAAAACCTAATGAGTGGACAAAATTTGACAAAACTCTTAAAAATATTGCTGACGAATTTTATGACGAATTGCTTAGTGTATTCAAAGATAGACCGAAAACAGCGGTACTCAACAAATTAGCTCATTATTTTGCATTCAAAAACCTAAATATATCAAAATCGTATTATAAAAATTTTATTGTCAATTCTAAAACATCCCATAGTTCCCTAGCGGTGAGTACTTTTTACATTAATAATTATTCATAATTAATTAAAATATTTTAAAGGACAACTTGTTATCAAAAATGAAACACATTCATTTTCATCAGTCATCAGATGAAATTTTAACCGGCTCAAATGCCAGTTTCAAAAAAGTCGAAAATCGGAACCGGTCAGAACCGCTTAAGCCACAAAAGTAAAGCGTAAAATTTTTACATCATCGGATTCAGACTAAAAATCTATAACATCACGTATAATGCATTCACAACACTATGTAAAATGTATGAAGTATTACAATAAAAAATGTTTTAAACTGAAATTATCATTAATTAGACCTCAATCGATATATTGTTACTACAAAAGAGTGTTGAATACAACTGCCCCTGAGCATTTTGAAAACAATCCTCAGAGTAATTCAAACATTAAATGTTCCAACAGTGTAAGAGTATAGTTGGACCGAGTGAGAATATAACTAAACCTGTATGTTTGAATTGATTGTCTCAGTAAAAGTATATTCAAATTGAGTTAGAGTATAGATGGACTGAATGAGAATATAACTAAACCTGTATGTTTGAATTGATTGTCTCAGTAAAAGTATATTCAAATTGAGTTAGAGTATAGATGGACTGAATGAGAATATAACTAAACCTGTATGTTTGAATTGATTGTCTCAGTAAAAGTATATTCAAATTGAGTTAGAGTATAGATGGACTGAATGAGAATATAACTAAACCTGTATGTTTGAATTGATTGTCTCAGTAAAAGTATATTCAAATTGAGTTAGAGTATAGATGGACTGAATGAGAATATAACTAAACCTGTATGTTTGAATTGATTGTCTCAGTAAAAGTATATTCAAATTGAGTTAGAGTATAGATGGACTGAATGAGAATATAACTAAACCTGTATGTTTGAATTGATTGTCTCAGTAAAAGTATATTCAAATTGAGTTAGAGTATAGATGGACTGAATGAGAATATAACTAAACCTGTATGTTTGAATTGATTGTCTCAGTAAAAGTATATTCAAATTGAGTTAGAGTATAGATGGACTGAGTGAGAATATAACTAAACCTGTATGTTTGAATTGATTGTCTCAGTAAAAGTATATTCAAATTGAGTTAGAGTATAGATGGACTGAATGAGAATATAACTAAACCTGTATGTTTGAATTGATTGTCTCAGTAAAAGTATATTCAAATTGAGTTAGAGTATA
The DNA here is from genome assembly GCA_023373905.1 of Rhizoglyphus robini. Taxonomy (NCBI): domain Eukaryota; kingdom Metazoa; phylum Arthropoda; class Arachnida; order Sarcoptiformes; family Acaridae; genus Rhizoglyphus; species Rhizoglyphus robini. Next base: position 123,868 of record JAKIJQ010000261.1, on the reverse strand, counting down.
GATGGACTGAATGAGAATATAACTAAACCTGTATGTTTGAATTGATTGTCTCAGTAAAAGTATATTCAAATTGAGTTAGAGTATAGATGGACTGAATGAGAATATAACTAAACCTGTATGTTTGAATTGATTGTCTCAGTAAAAGTATATTCAAATTGAGTTAGAGTATAGATGGACTGAATGAGAATATAACTAAACCTGTATGTTTGAATTGATTGTCTCAGTAAAAGTATATTCAAATTGAGTTAGAGTATAGATGGACTGAATGAGAATATAACTAAACCTGTATGTTTGAATTGATTGTCTCAGTAAAAGTATATTCAAATTGAGTTAGAGTATAGATGGACTGAATGAGAATATAACTAAACCTGTATGTTTGAATTGATTGTCTCAGTAAAAGTATATTCAAATTGAGTTAGAGTATAGATGGACTGAGTGAGAATATAACTAAACCTGTATGTTTGAATTGATTGTCTCAGTAAAAGTATATTCAAATTGAGTTAGAGTATAGATGGACTGAATGAGAATATAACTAAACCTGTATGTTTGAATTGATTGTCTCAGTAAAAGTATATTCAAATTGAGTTAGAGTATAGATGGACTGAATGAGAATATAACTAAACCTGTATGTTTGAATTGATTGTCTCAGTAAAAGTATATTCAAATTGAGTTAGAGTATAGATGGACTGAGTGAGAATATAACTAAACCTGTATGTTTGAATTGATTGTCTCAGTAAAAGTAAATGCAAATTGAGTTAGAGTATAGTTGGACTGAGTGAGAATAGAAAGAAATCTTAAAACAACGAAACAGATAATTGACCAAAAACCGAATTTAGCAAATTATAGATAAGCCAATCCAAGAAGTAAAGAATAATTACTTATTTTATGTCAAATTTGTATGAGATTTTCAATAAAAATAAAAATAAAATAATAAATATTTGCTAAACTTATAATTTATTAACTAAGTAACAAAATTTTTTTAATTCGTATTGACTGCTCGCCAAACAAAGATATAATAAGTACGATGTAATCCCTAAGACAATTGTGAAGACAACAAGGGGTCTTTGTATTCGAGATTCACTTTGCAACGCATATAAAACACATGTGTATCGTGTATTGTGTATCGTATTTGTATGAGATTTTTTAAAAAAATATGAAAATAATGATAACAAGTTGGAGATTTTTGTCGAATTTTTTCCAATCTTCACTTTTGGCATATTCACTCAATCTATCCACATATTGTTTTTAAATACGTTTTTACATTCAAAAAAATTCCACTTGAAACTCGTATTTTTTTCATTGGATGCCACTTAATGTACGGTTTCTTCGGTTTTTTTAAAAATGTTATCCTTAAATCGTACTCTTTCTGAAAATATCTAAAAATTAAACGACAGTTGTGTAAAATTATTACAAACTTATATCAGATTCGTCAGTATTCTGGCTTGAACTTGCATCACTGTTTGTGGACATTTTTAACCAAAGTGTTGTTTTGTGTTTGCAAAAGAAAAAGTTGTGCGAGTCACACTTATAAATGAAAACATACGTGGATTTAAGATTTGTATCACTCGATTTAAATTTAAGATTGAATTTACTGGTCTAACTTGCATAGTCGACTGATGATCATAAGCAAAGTGATCATTGCCAAATCAACCTGATATTTATGTGATATTATATTATCTACCTGTTGGATGATAGACTACAAACTATTGCTTTCTCTCTTGTCAAAAAAGTCATTAAGAACAATAAGATAATACAACAATAAGATAATACAACAATAAGATAATACAATAATAAGAGAGCAACTAAGCAACATTGAGCGTCTTTACAAATAAAATCAAAAATGTTCCGCAACTGCAATAGACATTCTATTGTATTTTTTATGTATGTGAAAATTTCTTATTCAAGGATATAAAGTACTTTCATAGCATAAAAAGTCTAAAATAAGATTTGTAACAATCAACAACATTTTCATTAAGAATTTGCATTTTATTTCCAAAATTCACAAAAACATTTTTTTTGTTTACGCGTATTTTATTAATAAAAAATTAGTTTTTACAAAAATTGCAACAAAATTAAAACCCCTCAAAGGCAATTGGTCCATTTCAAAAACCGGTAGACCAACATTGGCGCAAATCGTATCAACATTTCCATTGTTGATGTTTCTTGCGTTGAAAAGCAAACCCTAATAATATATTTCAAAAAATTGAATAACTTTATTTTTGAAATTATTTCGATTGCCAGAACAAGCATTGTATTGGTGGGATAATAATATTAGCTCCTGGTGCATAAAATGTTGAATCAACAAGCACAATTGAGCCGGAAATGTTGTTTGCATTGCCAAATAATTCATTTTTTCCATTTGACAACTTTTTAGCATCCCGGTCAATGTCGATCAGTGTAGAATTGATGTTTTGCATTATTTTACACTAATTTTCAAACTTTATGTTGCTTGCAATTGATTTGATACCAGTGGGGGGGTTTTCATTGATAATTTTAATTCTTTTCATCAGAGTGGTACTCTTATATAGTGATGTGATAACGAATGTTATCGGTTGAAGGCGGTACTTATAAGTACGCATATATGCCTATCGATAACTGATAATTTGATGATTTGAGTATAAAACTATTTTTTCAAATGAGTTTTTACTTTTTAGTCCATCAATATTCAAATTTTTAAAAATTTTTGTAAAACTAATTTTTTTATTAATTAAATACGCGTAGACAAAAAAAATGGTTTTGTGAATTTTGGAAATTAAATTGGAATTTTTAATGAAAATGTTGTGGATTGTTACAAGTCCTATTTTAGACCTTTGACGCTATGAAAGTACTTTATATCCTTGAATAAGAAATTTTCAAATACATATATGTGTACAAATAAAATAGAATGTCTATTGCACTTGCGGAACATTTTTTGATTTTTTTTGTAAAGACGCTCACTGTTGCTTAGTTGCTCTCTTAGTATTTTATTATCGTATTGTTCTTAATGACTTCTTTGACAAGAGAAAGCAATACTTTGTGAGAGATAGATAGTCTATCATCCAACAGGTAGATAATATAATATCACATAAATATCAGGTTGATTTGGCAATGATCAGTTTGCTTATGACTATGCAAGTTAGACCAGTAAATGCAATCTTAAATTTAAATCGAGTGAGACACATCTTAAATCCACGTATGTTTTCATTTATAAGTGTGACTCGAGCAACTTTTCTTTTGCAAATACAAAACAACACTTTGGTTAAAAATGCCTACAAACAATGATGCAAGTTCAAGCCAGAATAATGCCGAATCTGATTTAGGTTTGTAAAAAATTTTACACTACTGTCTTTTAATTTTTTAGATATTTTCAGGAAGAGCACGATTTCAGGATAGCATTTTTAAAGAGAAGAAACCGTACATTAAGTGGCATCCAAAGAAAAAAATTACGAGTTTCAAGTGGATTTTTTGAATGGAACATCCTAATTAAACAATATAAAGATGAACTAATAGAATATGCCAAAAGTGAAGATTGGAAAAATTTCGACAAAAATCTCCAACTTCTTGCTGACACATTCTTTGAGGAATTGCTTTCTTCATTCAAGGGCAGACCGCACTCAACTGTTCTTAACAAATTAGCATACCATTTTGGGTTTAGATTGATTAAGACATCAAAATTGTATTATAGAAATTTTATAAGAAAAACTAAAACTCATCATAGTTCTTTGGCGGTAAGCAATTGATTTTAAGCATTTGATAGAATGACCATAAATTATTTTTTTCAAGGAACACTTATTTTCAAATATGCAACACAAAATAACTGTTCATAAAAAGAAATCTTAAGACAACAGAAGAGATAAAGTTATGGACCAAAAAATGAAAATTATTGAAAAGACGATCCAAGAAGTAAAGAATAAATATTAGAATTAGAATAATAGAATAATCATTGGACAGAAATGTTATTAAAAATTCTGTTTTCCTGTCCAATTCATCATTGAATATTCCAAATGGTGATCTCACAATAAATGTCATAAAAAATTTTTCATTTTAGTTATTGGAATAGAAAAATTCACTCTTTTTTGCAAAAAGATGCGGAATTAGAAAAATCCGAAAAGGAATAGGAAGAAAAGGTGCAGCTTGATAATTTTATGGTCATGAGTAGTTTAGGTTTATTTTCCGATTTTACAAAAACGATTTTCTTAGATTATATATCTAATTTTTCAATCCAATATTTTTAGTTTTACAAAAAAAAATTATTAACTGTATCAGTGGCGTATCCAGGATGATGCCTAATGGGGGGCACTTCCCATATACCCAAGCCCAAGCCAAAGGCTGTCTGGGGGGTCCAAAGGGCATTTTGACCAGCCAATGAGGGGCAATTGCCCCCTGAGCCCCCTACTAAATACGCCACTGAACTGTATTATTTAAAAAATTAAATTTTACTTTTACGTACAAAAATTAAATGCAAACGATTTTCTCAATTTTTTTTACCAACAGTCAAAGTTGATATGCACCGAGTTTATAATAATTCTCGCATTTTAAAAAGAGTCTGGATGTTTGAGTGAAAGTAACATTCATGAACATAAGAGAACTTACATTCCCATAATGCACATGTGTCGACTGTGTCGTGTGAGTTGGATAACATTATATGCACAAAACATAAATCCCTCTCAATGTGGATAGCCAAAATCATTGCAATACACGCATGCATCATATATATACAGGCATTAGCAAAAAGAGCAGCAATTAATAAACCACCGCCTACAACAATTGCAAGTATATACTTTGAAATTGCACTCCCTAGATGGCGTGTTAATCTGAGCATTTTTTAAAAAATCAGTTTGATATCGTCGAAAATCGACTCGAGACATAGAATCAAATTGGGAAAAACATTCGAAACGAAGAAATTTGACGATGGAATATACGTGCAACGAACTTTCAAGCTTAATTTATTTATTGTAAACATATGAAATTTTTCAAAGATTTTAGTTTTTAGTATGGAAATTACATAATTGTAAATTACTAAAATATTTTTATCAACTGTCGATAGGTTCATTTAGTTTGATACGGAGGAGGTGGTAGCAGTGAAGTGTTTTGATAGTTTGGATTTTGCAAACTTGTAGACGAATAATGTAACGAGTCTCCTCCAGTGCCAACAGAATGAGTCTGTGCATCAATTGCCACATGTTGTCCACCAATTGGTGCTTCATTGACTACTTTGATCATTTGTGATTGCCTTCGGTACTTTCTCCTCAAAACCAACGCAGTAACCACAGAACTAATCACTGCCACAACCACAATCATCACTCCCAGGACAATTGCGGCAACATTAACTTTTTTACCTCCATTGTAGAGGCAAGCCTGTGCAGCCTTATCAAAGCTTGACTCTTCATTACAGATACAGTCTCCGTATGGGCCACAGACTGTGTTTGGAAAATAGCTACGGCAAAGGTTAGGATTTGGCGAGGAAATTTTACAAGTTATCCGAAAACAGATGTAACCGGTCCAGTGGTATCCCAGAAGACAGATACACTTTTGGTTGATGCAAATGGATTTGTTGGGACAGTCGCCATCACTGTTGCATTTGACGGAGGTTCGAGGATCTGAAAGAGATTTTGAAGAATTTTTCACTTCTTTGCATTCAATAGAAGTGAAACATGCCACAGTAATACAAAATAAGAAAATTAACAAAGTTTTCAGAGACATTTTTGAACATCAGTTAAAAAAGTACAACAATTTCATTAAGTAATAAAAATATTGATAATTAATTACTTTGCTTATATATGAAAAATGAGCCATAATAATCTTAGCATCCTTGTACGGTAATGCAATATTGCATTTTTATTATGCCGCTTATTAAAGATAAAACAAATATATAACAATCCAAATGAGGGAAATTGTGTGTCATTTCTTTGTGCAATTTTTTTATTGTTAGGATACCATTTCTGTTGACATTGATATTGCATAAAGAGTTAAGAAAATTAGTACAATTGGTATCTTAGAGCTTGATTGGTTGTTACTGTATTTTGTTTTTCAATATTTGTAGATTTTTGGGGGTTAAGGTTACTTTATTATATTCCCTGCAAAAGGAAATGCCGCTGGGAAACCGGAAAGCAAACTATAGAAACAGGTACAAACAGAATGAAAGTTTGCGGTATGTTATTGGCTTGAAGCCAGATATTTACTTTATTGTCGCTTGTGCCTTTAAGTGACTATTTAGGTCCATCTTAAGTACTTTTATGTGTAATTATATTGAGTCTGTCTAGTTACACTTGCAATATTTGGTAAATCTATGTATTTTGTAATTGAACATTCGCAACAATTTATTTTGTAATTCTCATATTTTTAAATTGTTTTATTCCATCACATTTTATTGTTTTATGATTTTTTAATGAATAAATAAAAATTTGATTAATAACAGTGAATTTAAAATAAACGAAAACACTAACGCCATCTTATGGCTTAGAGACAAAGTGATTTTTTAAGTAGAAATTCTGTGCGTTTGGACTGGAGATTTGGAACGGATGTGTTGAGGAAAGTATGAATACTAATGAATTTTAAAAAAATTATAATTAACAAACAACAGCTTCCAGGTCCAGGTGTTTTGGATTCGTCAACCAAGCACAATCCACATTCCTAATGCCTAATGCCTAATGCCTAATGCCTAATGCCTAATGCCTAATGCCTAATGCCTAATGCCTAATGCCTAATGCCTAATGCCTAATGCCTAATGCCTAATGCCTAATGAGTAATAAAATATGCAGAATGTGAACAACTGGGTAATTCCCTCGTACATAAATGTGCAATTTTTTAGTGATCAACATTTATTCTAATTATATATTATAAGCACACTTTTTCACAGTGTAAAACATTATGGTGCCCATTAAATTAACTTTAACAAAATTTATGAGGATGCTAATTATATAATGTGCCTAATGTTATATTGCAATTAATAATTACATTCATTAATCTAAAATGAAATACGAACTCAGTAATTTAGTAAAGAGCAATTAGCCAACAAACGCGCAAACAAAAAAAATTTGCAGTATGCCAAAGCAAAATCATTCACGATTCGTTGTCAACGGATGGATAAACTTTAAAAAAATCATTTTTAGCTTTTCATTATTTTATATATTTTATGTTAAAGTTGCTAAGCAAAAATTGTAAAAAAATTCGAAAGCATATCGGAAGGTAGCCCCGTGAAAATTATCATTCTTAAAATAACACTAGCTAGTTCGGATTGCAAACGAAAAACACCACTTTACTCGGAAAATTTACGATCACCCCTTAAATTCTATTTTAGTAATTCAAGTACACTTATAAATTCTCCTTCATGGCTTCTTAACCATTGCATGCATTCACGTGTTGGTGCAATACGATTTTTTCCGTTTGCGTTTCTGTTTTTTGTTTACGTCTACACGATTCTCTCTATACACGGAATCTATTTGTGGGTTTGCAAATGTATGAAATGTTATGCAACTCATATGATGCACACGTATACGTACGTATATCATATATGATCATGAAACAAAGTGAGTAAGTGCGATGTTGTCATTGGCCTGTCCTACACACAGGCAAGGCGTCGTTTCAATAAACAGAAGATTTTTGCACGCGTTTTTGTATCAATTTCTTAAGGAATTGATAAGTTTTTGATATATCTTGATTGTGTTTCGTGTCTGATAACATATTTTACACCATGGATAAATCCAACAAACTGCAACCCACAACAAATCTCCAACAACGAAGACCATCCATAAAGACATCATGCCTCGAGGTGAATCCATCCCTCGAGCCTAACCTCGATCCAGCCACCAAGCGTCTGTACCTGTTCTATCACTTTATGGAGGCGCATGCGCAGATTGAAAAGCTGGCCAAAGCCTATGCTCGTCAATCGGGCGGCTGGCTGAATCCAACTGTCAAAAAGTTCAAACTCAATCTCGACTGGCTGCAAGACTATGCCAAATTTATTTACAAACAAAATGAAACAACTTTGATTGAACTGTTGGCCGATTCAAGTCAAATTAAACAGTATCGAGCCTTTGTTGAGAATGTTGCCTTCCCACAACATGCCGGTTATCTTATGGAGCAGGTGGTACGTGCCTATTATGATATGCTGGCAAAATTGGGCTTGACTGCGCATGTTTTTTAAAAATATGATCAAAAAGTCAGAGGAAAAATTTGACGGAGAAAAAATTACTGAATCGGGAATTAAACAGAAGTTTGTGGAGTTTATTGTTTTTGCTGTGACAATCAACTTGTATCGATTCGAAATTGCTGAAGGCGAGTTGACTGATTACAATTATGGACTTGAAGGTCGATTTAAAACGGTTGATGTAAGTTTTTTGGATTTTTTTGGGTTTTGGGTTTTTTACCCCGTTTTTGGTAGGTTAGGTGGGAAAGGGTTAGGTGTTAGGTTAGGCTCTTTAGTGGGTTAGGTGGGAGTGGGTTAGGTTTAAGGATAGGTTCTTTGGTAGGTTAGGTGGGAATGGGTTAGGTGTTAGGATAGCTTCTTTTTGGGGGGTTAGGTGGGAGTGGGTTAGGGGGTTAGGTGGCTGTGGTTAGGTGGTAGGATAGGCTCTTTACTGGGTTATGTGGGATTTGGTTAGGTTTTAGGATAGGTTCTTTGGTAGGTTAGGTGGGAATGGGTTAGGTGGAAGTGAGTTAGGTGTAAAGTTAGGCTCTTTGATTAGTTAGGGTTGGAGTGGGTTAGATGTTAGGTTTGGCTTTTTGGTGGGTTATGTGGAATTGGTTAGGTGTTTGGTTAGGCTCTTTGTGGGTTAGGTGGGAGTGGGTTAGATGTTAGGATAGCTTCTTTGGGGGGTTATGTGGGATTGGGTTAAGTGTTAGGATAGCTTCTTTGGGGGGGGTTAGGTGGGGGGTGGGTTAAGGGTTAGGTGGCTGTGGTTAGGTGTTAGGATAGGCTCTTTAGTGGGTTATGTGGGATTGGGTTAGGTGCTAGGATAGGTTCTTTGGGGGGTTAGGTGGGAGTGGGTTAGTTGGAAGTGAGTTAGGTGTAAAGTTAGGATCTTTGATTGGTTAGGTAGGAGTGGGTTAGGTGTTAGGTTTGGCTCTTTGGTGGGTTAGGTGGATTTGGTTAGGTGTTAGGTAAGACTCTTTGGTGGGTTAGGTGGCTATGGTTAGGTGTTAGGATAGGCTCTTTACTGGGTTATGTGGAATTGGTTAGGTGTTTGGTTAGGCTCTTTTGTAGGTTAGGTGGGAGTGGGTTATGTGTTAAGTTTGGCTTTTTAGTGGGTTATGTGGGATTGGGTTAGGTGTTAGGATAGGTTCTTTGGGGGGTTAAGTGGGAGTGGGTTATGTGGAATTGGTTAGGTGCTAGGTTAAGCTCCTTGGTGGGTTAGGTGGGAGTGGGTTATGTGATAAACTCTGTTTGGGTTTTTTGTTTTAGTTTTTTTTGGTTTATCCGTTTTCCGTTTTTTTCTCAAAAACACTAACTAATTTCTTATTCATATTACAGAGCATGGTACGATTTCGAAGCCTTTTCGATCGATCCCAGGTGATCGACAAAACGGAACCCTCAATGGGCGAGCCAGAAAGCCGTCGAGCTGAGAAACTCAAACGCATCGATGCTGGAGAGATTGCCGATAGTGATGATGAGGAAGATGGTGATGAGAATGCAGGTGACGATGGACCGCAATCTCAGGAGCCACTATACCCACTGCAGTCTATTCTCGATTATTCGGAGTTGATCATTGCGGCTGGTGCACTTGAAGCTATGAAAGTGAAAATTGATGAGTATGAAGATGAGGATAAGAAAATTGCGGCTGCTATTGCTTCAAAGGAGAAACATCTGGCAGAATCGAAATAATTTACCGTGTAAATATCCTCGAAATACCACCCCATGTTTTTTATTTTTGAGTAAGGTGGTAATTGAGGGTACGCTTACTTGCTTACATGCAGGAAATTTTCGGAAAGCTCTGGAAAGATTTGGTAATTTTTTGATTGGGAAAAGATTTTTCTGGTTCAAAGACAAGCAATATCATTTGTCCGCTTTGCTAGCTCGTTTGTACGTTTACTCATACAATAAAAATGTAATTTGATGTGATAATCTCTCATCGACCTGTACCTGTGACTATCAAATGCTTTAAAATCTTTCTTAAAATCTCCGTAAACTTGGAAAATCCAAAGCTATTTCACAGAATGACTAGGCAAAAGTGAATCATGCTTAGGTAAGGCATACTTCTTCGTACAATTCCTATGCAATTTGCAAAACAACGAGAACATCTAACGGTAACATATAATTTCGTTGTACAATCATAATTACAAATGTACCTAAAATAAACTCAAACCATTTTTGAGCATACATACCAGATTTGAACGTACTTCTCAACGTACTTCAGGATGTTCCATCTGTACCCCTGTACCCAATGCATTCCTCAATCCTTCATTTCCAATATATTCCTCAATCCTTCATTTCCAATACATTCCTCAATCCTTCATTTCCAATACATTCCTAAATCCTTCATTTCCAATACATTCCTAAATCCTTCATTTCCAATACATTCCTCAATCCTTCATTTCCAATACATTCCTAAATCCTTCAGTTCCAATACATTCCTCATTCTTTCATTTCCAATACATTCCTCAATCCTTAAGTTCCAATGCATTCCTCAATTCTTAGTAGTGAAAAGAACAAAAAACAAAGTTCAATAAAAATTTTAATCAAAAATAGTGTAAAATATTTACAAATAAAGTATAATTTAGTAGCACACCAGCGGTTCACTTTGGTAAAATGGACTTGCTAGCTTGTGTACTGGTAGACTTTTAACGCGACTTGTTATTGTCACTACTAGCTGACGAAGTAGATGACGTGCTTCCGATAGTAGTGCCTGCAGTATCTTTACCGGAAATGCTCAAATTAGCAGTTTCAGTGGCTTGAAACAAATAGTAATAGATGAGAGCCAGACTAAAGACGATTGCAATAATGATTGCCACGACGACCACCAGTGCCACTGCCTGCCAGTTGGTCCATCCTGACGGCTGTTGGGTTATGACCACCAAGGGGGTTGCTTGTGTTCCACAGTAAAGTAGTATTAGCCACTTGAGTGGGCCAGAAGGGAAAGAATTGACCATATGCCAGCTTGTTGTATGCACTAAACCAAAAGTGGCGATTACACCAGCCGGTACGACAACATACGGGACCACACGCGGATACTCTCGAGAGAGTTGCCTTGCCTGAGTATTGCCTTGTGAGAGAATAATATCACAGAAAACCATAAGACGACTTTTTCCCCAAAGCTTATGCTCTGACTTTTCCCACGAACTTGGTTCCCAGTGACCAGTGACCGTATCATATTCTTCAATAAATTCCTTTGCCAAATCCTTGGACACCATTTTCTCTTGTTTCTTGAAGAAAATGCGCAACTCTGGCGGAATTTGAACAGTTCGAGGAAAGCTTTGCTTCGGCGGGTGATTGATCAGGTCTTTGAGTAAGTCGGACAGAGCTTGGTGATCGTCAGTTGTGCTGTCCCACAGGTTGACCAGCTTAAGGTACTTCTTCATAATATATGGGCTAATGCTCGTCTTCGTTTTACCATTGAGGATGCCAACGAGAATGGCCAAGAACTGTTTGAACACTTTTTTCAATTGCTGCTGAACTTGAGGAAAGTTTGCAACCAAACAGAACACACGAATGCACAGACCAACTGCCAGACAGAACATCCCGTAGCACCATCAAATAAGGCTTGCCCCGAAAAGAGTACATCTTATGTTTCCACAATTTGTCATCCACCTCATCAGTGGCAGTCTCATATTCTCGAATAAGTACTGTAACAAAGTCTTTGAACGCCATTTTGCCTTCTATTACTTTGACAAAAAACATGCTCAACTCTTTCCGAATTTGGACACTTTCGGGAAAGGTTTGATTTGGTGGGCGGTCGATCGAGTCTCGCAGTAGGCCGATCCAAGCTCTGTAGGTAGCCTCATCATCTCTGCTCCATAGGTTGACCAGTCTGAGGTAGGAATCGACTTTTGGCAGGGCAAGTCCCTGATTCGCAATACCATCACCGAGCTTGAGAGTGCTCACGAAGAGGGATAGGAAGCGTTTGATCTTGTGAGTCAATTGCTGTTTGGCTTGAGGAAAGTTTGTCTCCACATATTGACGACCTGTTGGGAATATGGAAGTAATTGGTTACTGGTTACTGGCTACCGGCTAGTGCAAGTGGTTACTGGTTACTGGTTACTGGTTACTGGTTACTGGTTACTGGTTACTGGCTACTGGTTACTGGCTACTGGCTACTGGCTACTGGCTACTGGCTACTGGCTACTGGCTACTGGCTACTGGCTACTGGCTACTGGCTACTGGCTACTGGCTACTGGCTACTGGCTACTGGCTACTGGCTACTGGCTACTGGCTACTGGTTACTGGTTACTGGTTACTGGTTACTGGTTACTGGTTACTGGTTACTGGTTACTGGTTACTGGTTACTGGTTACTGGTTACTGGTTACTGGTTACTGGTTACTGGTTACTGGCTAGTGGCTAGTGGATACTGACTACTGGATACTGGATACTGGCTACTGGCTACTGGCTACTGGCTACTGGTTACTGGTTACTGGTTACTGGTTACTGGTTACTGGTTACTGGTTACTGGCTACTGGTTACTGGCTACTGGCTACTGGCTACTGGCTACTGGCTACTGGCTACTGGTTACTGGTTACTGGTTACTGGTTACTGGTTACTGGTTACTGGTTACTGGTTACTGGTTACTGGTTACTGGTTACTGGTTACTGGTTACTGGTTACTGGTTACTGGTTACTGGTTACTGGTTACTGGCTACCGGCTAGTGCAAGTGGTTACTGGTTACTGGTTACTGGTTACTGGTTACTGGTTACTGGTTACTGGTTACTGGTTACTGGTTACTGGTTACTGGTTACTGGTTACTGGTTACTGGCAAGTGGCTAGTGGCTAGTGGCTAGTGGCTAGTTGATACTGACTACTGGATACTGGCTACTGGTTACTGGTTACTGGCTACTGGCTACTGGCTACTGGCTACTGGCTACTGGCTACTGGCTACTGGCTACTGGCTACTGGCTACTGGCTACTGGCTACTGGCTACTGGCTACTGGCTACTGGCTACTGGCTACTGGCTACTGGCTACTGGCTACTGGCTACTGGCTACTGGCTACTGGCTACTGGCTACTGGCTACTGCGTTACTGAGCAGATTTAAGTTTCTATGCTTGACGACCTTGATCCCATTGGAGTTCATTTTTAAAGTCATTAATAAACCAGAGACCATATTCAATGAATTCATGCGGTACGTTGTCATTGGAATCCACAGCAGTTTGCAGCATTGCAATCAACCTTTCCCAGAATCTGTGTTTGGTATCGTGCCATCGAGCATGCTTCCAGTCTTGTTCAATCCTCGGAATGGAATACTTCTGTCGAAGGCTTTGCTCATCCGGTTGAGCAGTAGCGAGCTCCTTCAAAATCGCGCCTTCGTCGATCAAGGTCATCTTGAGCAGAATGCGCTTGACACGGTCAAACTTGTACGCAAAGTCACGAGCCCCAAAGTCCACCTTGTCAAACAGTTCGTAGTGCTCGAGAAAGTTCACCAGCAAACTGACCTGCACACCAATAGGATGGTCCTCCTCGTCACGGAATTTCCGGAATATCTCTTTCATCTCGTCAGATGTGGGTCCACCAACCTTTTCGGCAATTCTTTTTCTTGCACAGTCGACCTGAGTCAAGAAGGCCACGAGAAGCCACCAGACGAAACGCATCTTGTGTAGAGTTTTCAAGGATGTTGTAGGAGTAGGAAATAACTAAATAGACCGAGTAACACAAAGTAGAACACTTAGAAATGACTAGTCACAATTTGTGCAACAACTCTTATCGAAACAAAATGACTTAGAGAAAAAAGAACAAACTAGAACATCGTTTGTTCGAAACAAAACGCCAAATTCGAAGAGATTTAATTTTATCTTGAAATAACTAGTGTCACTTTTAGCATGTGCATTTAGCTACTTATACTAATAGTTCATTTTTATCTTCAAAACTATCCAAAAGCAAACTGAACTTTGTGTTGAAAAGATATCGTCAACTACATAAAACGTAGTCTAAGGCTAATTTTTATTTCTTTCAAATCGTCACAAAATGAAAATCTCAATTTTCTTGTTTGTGCTACTCACTAATGTTCACTTTGGAACAGCAGGCTTTTCTCTATTTGGAATTCGCCTGTTTGGAGATTCAGGTTTCAAGGAAGATTTTGCACAAGCAAATGAAGCGTTTGCACTGCGTTTGATGAACCTATTAGAAGATGAGAGAAATGGAACCGAAAATGTGTTTATTTCTCCATTTAGTATTGGACTTTGTATGTCGCTGGTAATGGTTGGTGCAAAGGGTGAAACCCTATTCGCAAATTTATAACACTCTTGGGTAATGTATTAACTAAATCCAAAATCTAAAATCCAAGATTTCAAAATCCTAAAAACCTAAAATCCCAAAATCTTAAAAATCCTAAAATCCTAAAATCATAAAAAATCCTAAAATTTTAAAATCTTAAAATCCTAAAATCCTAAAATCCTAAAATCCTAAAATCCTAAAAATCCTAAAATCTTAAAAATCCTAAAATCCTAAAATCCTAAAATCCTAAAATCCTAAAATCCTAAAATCCTAAAATCTTAAAATCCTAAAAATCCTAAAATCCCTAAAATCCCTAAAATCCTAAAATCCTAAAATCCTAAAATCCTAAAATCCTAAAATCCTAAAATCCTAAAAATCCTAAAATCCTAAAATCCTAAAATCCTAAAATCCTAAAATCCTAAAATCCTAAAAATCCTAAAATCCTAAAATCCTAAAATCCCAAATCCTATTTTTGCAAAATCATTCAATCTGATTACTAAAATACAAATTTCAATAGATTTTCAAACTCCCTTTCAGCCAATGACATCGCTGAAGGCTATCGCCGACTAATGGCCGAACTGTCCACAAACAACGTTACAGTGGCTAATGCTATAACAGTGGGACATAATATCAAAATTGGACCCGAATATCTCGCGAACTTGCAAACCAACTTCAACTCGACCGTATTTAGGCTGGGCATGGACAGCCGCATTACAGCGAACCAGATCAACCAGTGGGTGCGTGATAAAACACACGGAATGATTCAATATATGATTGCAGAAAAGGACCTTAATCATCTACGCACAATTGCCCTACTGTTGAACACGATATACTTTAGTTCCCGCTGGTCATCTTCGTTTAAAGCGATGCGGAACGACAAACAAAAGTTCTATTCGCGATCATCAAAATCATCACCAGACGAGCAGCCAAATTTGGTCGAGTTTATGTACAATGTGGAGTACTACAGATATGGCCACTTTGATGATGGCCAGTTGGTGGAACTGCCATACCTGCTCAAAAATGTTAGCATGTTTGTCTTCTTGCCTCAGGAAAATTGTACAGATATGAGTTCACTTTTCGTTGGCTCATCGACCCCCAAAACACTATCATCTCGAATTGCCCAACTCAAGTACACTCGCACTTACATTCAAATGCCAAAGTTCAAGTTCGAAGTAGCCTACAAACTTGAGAAAGCACTTCAACAACTGGGAATTGTCTATGCATTCAATCCTGCGACTGCGGACTTTTCACTCATTGACAGTAGGCTTAGCCTGTGGGATGTGCTGCACAAGGCTGTGATTGAGGTGGACAGGTATGGCACCAGAGCTGCGGCCTCAACTGCAATTTTTGGTGATTCTATTAGTGCAGCCCCATGTGACCAGGGCCACAGTGGTGCTCAATAGACCGTTTGTCTTTTTTATACGAGAAAAGATGAATGGTGTTGTGCTTTTTGAGGGCATTATCAATCGCTTGTAAATGTTTCTGAACTGCTAAACCCTTGAATTCCAATTGATTAAATAAATTTTAGTTTAAAAAGTGCTTAGTATCTAAGCCACCTGATAATGCATTTCCCCTATCCTTAATTCGTAATGCATTTTCCTATCCTTCATTAGTAATGCATTCCCTAACCTTCTTTCCCAATGAATTCCACAATCTTTCATTCTTAATGCATTCCCCCTATCCTTTATTCATAATTCATTTCCTATTCTTCATTTTCAATGCATTTCTCTATACTTCATTCGTAATGCATTTCCCTAAACATCTTTCCCAACGCATTTCTCTAACCTTTTTCCCCAACGCATTTCCCTATCTTTCATTCGTAATGCATTTCCCTATCCTTCATTCCCAACACATTCCAATATCCTTCATTCGTAATGCATTTCCCTAACCTTCTTTCCCAACGCATTCCCTTAACCTTTTTTCCCAATGCATTCCACAATCTTTCATTTTTTAATGCATTTCTCTATCCGAATCAATCTCAATATACATAAAAACGCCCAGAACTTTTACTTTCAAAAATACTTAACTTCTAAGCCAATAGATGGCGCAAGTGCATTTGTTCTAAAAAATTTTATAATTTTAATAATCAAAATTTTTATTTATTCATCAAAAAATTCATAAAACAATATATTCATATATACGATTGACTAGAATACAATTTGAAAATATAGAATAGGAATTACAAGAAGGAAAAATTGTTGCGTATGGACAAAGAAAAAACAATATTACAATGTAAAAATATTGGGTTTAAAATTGATGGTGGGACTAGACAGGCTCAACATAATTGCCCGGAAAAGTGCCAAACTTGCCACTGAGCGTACTCCTGCCCAAAAACCAGCCATCATCACACTGAATCGTGACAGTAAGCAAATCACCGTACTGTAGCTCAATCTCGTCCATCTGTTGAGGCTTGTAGGGATAGAGCACTCGATAGATCCTCGGTTTCGGTAAACAGAATCTCTCACCCGATCCACCAAAATGTCGTACAGCATCCGGTGCTCGACGAATGTGATGATACGCTCCGGGCTCCGAGGTGCTACTGCTGAAATAGATCTGTTGATGATGATGATGGGGATGGGGCAGACTCGGTGGGTAGTGATGATGCTCACGGGAAACCAGAATTGAACTGGGCGCCACGGGCGTCAAGCTAGGCGTACAGCTCGGTGGGAGAGGTCGATTTGTAGAAGCCGACGAACTAGATTGAGATTGCATCCCTGGTGGTTGTTGTTGGTAGTGATGCGGTAGGCTAGCAAGTGAAATTGACATTGACCCCGAAGGTGATGGGGTCATACTGGAGGGGGTCAGCATAAGGGTCGAATGCATAGGACCCTGTTGACCTGACCCTCCTTTTCCCCTTCTCATATCATCAATACTGATTATCGATGCAAGCGAAGCTGCACTTGAGGACTGGGAGCCGGAAGCAGATGCAGCAGTACTGGTGGCGCCACCACCTAGAACAGCAGGAGGAGCAGTTGAAGAGGATGGGGTATCCAGGAATGAACCTAGGAAATCAAAAGGATTTCCGTTGGATTCTAGGCTGGACTGGTGCTTCAATACTATGAAATCGAATAACCGATTTGGAACAATTTGGAGCAATTTTAAGCAAGTTGGAGCAGGTTGGAGCAATTTGAAGCAATTTGGAGCAATTTGGAGCAAGTCGGAGCGATTTGAAGTAATTTGGGGGAAATTTAGAACAATTTGAAGCAAATTGTCAAAAATTGAAGCAATTTGGAACATTTTGGAACGAATTGAAAAAATTTAACATTTTTGGAGCGATTTGAAGCAAATTTGAAGCAATTTGGAGCAATTTGGAGCAATTTGGAGCGATTTGAAGCGATTTGAAGCAATTTGAAGCGATTTGGAGCGTTTTGGAGCAATTTGGAGCAATTTGAAGCGATTTGAAGCAATTTGAAGCGATTTGGAGCGATTTGGAGCAATTTGAAGCAAGTTGAAGCGATTTGAAGCAATTTGAAGCAAATTTGGATAACAGGACAGAGTTAGAAGCACGCGATTGGACAGAAGCAGACACGAAGAAGCAAAGTCACACAGACACACATAGACAAACATAGAAAAGAAGCAAAAAAGCATCAAGTTAGTAAAGTTTTAGCAATTTTTGAGCAATAAATTAGCATGCATGTAGTAAGTAATTCATTAAATTTTTTGCAAGGAAAACGTTGCCTTGTTAAAACCTTCCTTTGAACTGAATTTTTTATTAAATTTTTTATTTTTGTAATATTTTTCGAAATCAAAGCTCAACAAATGAACAAATAATAAGGTAATAAATAATCATAATAATTAATAACGAGAGAATAATGTGGCTTTAAGTACATGTGGATGGGTGTTGGGTGGGTTGGTTGGGTTAAAATAGACTAGATTGGAGAGCACTGAGGGTGTAAATAGGTGGTGAAATACCCGATTCGAAAGAAAGGATGATGGAGAGATTAAAATGTTTGTGGCGCGAAGAGGGTTAAGGAACTAAGGGACTAAAAAATATATATTCTAGGAACTATAATTATTTAGCAATGTTTTAGCAGATTTTTAGGGGCTTTTATAATGAATGTTTTAGATGATTTATTTTCGGATGAATATTTTTTATCGATAAATTTCTATATTGAAAATTAATAAGATAATTTTAGAATCACTTTAGAAGTCTAATTATTTTTGAGTAGAAAAATAGTAGGAAATGAGCAGATAACAAAAACTCACCGATCGGTTGCTTGATCGCCTCGACGTAAGTCACCGGGAAAATGCCCACGTCCTGCTTCTCGTTGATGCCCTCGTACCAGTTGGAATCGACTCGCCTTAGTAGTGTCAATTTCTCACCCTAAAAAGTAGATAAAAATTAGCTAATTTCAAGCAAATTTTGAGCAAGAATCTAGTAGAAGTACCTTTTTTAAAAGAAATTTCCACATTGGTCTTGGCGATAAAGTCGAATCGGGCTTTTGCGATGCCGTGCTGCTCAAAATCGAGATAGGTACGGGGGACAAAGCCCTGAGTGGAGTGAAAATACAAGGATTAGGTTAGAGAAAAAAAACTACAAAAATTCTAACCTAACCTAACCTAACCTAAACAAAAAATCTACAAAAAATCCTAACCTAACCTAACCTAACCTAAACAAAAAATTCCATAAAATCCTAACCTAACTTAATAATCTACAAAAATCTATAAAAATTCTAACCTAACCTAACCTAACCTAAAAATCTACAAAAATCTACAAAAATCTAGAAAAAATCCTAACCTAACTTAAAAATCTACAGAAATCCATAAAAATCCTAACCTAACCTAACCTAAAATCTACAAAAATCCAAAAAATCCTAACCTAACCTGACCTAAAAATTTACAAAAATCCACAAAAATCCCAACTAAGACTAACCTGACCTAAAAATTTACACAAATCCATAAAATCCTAACCTAACCTAACCTAACTTAAAAATCCATAAAATCCATAAAAAGTTCTAACCTAACCTAACCTAACCAAAAAATCTACAAAAATCCATAAAAAGTTCTAACCTAACCTAACCTAACCAAAAAATCTACAAAATCAACAAAACCCCAACCTAACCTAACCTAACCTAATTTAAAAATCTACAAAAATCTACAAAAAAATCCTAACCCTAACCTAACCTAACCTAAATATCTACAAAAATCTATTAAAAAGTCTAACCTAACCTAACCTAATTTAAAAATCTACAAAAATCTTAACCTAACCTAACCAAAAATCCTCAAAAAATCCACAAAAAATCCAACTTACCACCAAACCCGACGCCGAGTCCTCCACCTCAACCCAATTTGGATTCACCGACTTCCTCACCACCACCAAATCTCCCTTCTTCACCGCAAGTTCATTCCGTCCCAGTGCTTGAAAGTCATAAATCACTCTTGCAATCTTTTTTGGTTCGTTTTCTGTTTAAAAAAAAGTTCAAAATTAAATAAAAAATATAAATATAAATCAATTTAGACATAACATTTAATTTCACTTATTTCGTTCATTGAAAATTGCCTCCTTATCTATACCATCACCCAAAACAGCCCTAAATAGTTCGTAATTGCATCCATCAAAACAAGTGGTGTGATAAGATCTCTCTCCATCCCTCTCTTACAAAGTACGGACATCAATCAAACGAGTAATTAATTAATTTGGCCACCCCTAAACTTAAACTTTTTTTCAATTAGACTAATAGCCTCTCTCTTGTAGGAGCGCCCATTTAGAATCAATTTGCGCATGTCAGATCTTTTTATCTAGATAAGAGACTACGTAATGAGAAATATAATTTCGCAATAAATGATGGCAATTAAAAATTTTAAGGCTTTCGTGAAATTTGTGTGAACAAAACTTTGACAAGCGTAATAAAATTTAATTTGAAAACTGTGGTTAAGTCGTGGCTCGGTAATTAAGATAAGATCTGTGGCTATTTCCACCTAACTATCTGTACTTTTTAATGAGTAAAAGTCGACTATTTTTTACACAATTTCCTGAGCAATTACAAAATGCGACTATTTCCACTCAATCTCCTGTTGTATACCTAAGTCAAAATCTATTTTCAAAAATCACTATTTTGCCCAACTTCCTGTTCTAATACTAAATACAACTATTTCCACACAACTATATGTACTTAATCTTAATAAAAACCAACTATTTTAACCTAACTTCTCCTACAAATACAAAAAAGTCTACTATATCCACCCAATCTCCAGAACTTTATCTTCATATAAAACGCATATTTATAACCAACTTCCTGTTTCAATACAAAATACGACTATTTCCACAAACTTCCTGGGCATTAACAATCAAATCTACTATTAACACCCAACTATTTTTACTTTACTATATAGTAAAAGCCTACTATTTCAACCCAACTTCCTGTACCAAATACAAATTACGACTATTTCCACCCTATCTCTATCCTAAAATATATCCTTCTTTTTTATACCTTTATTATCCGCGAAAGCTCGTTCATAACGATCCAAGGCAACCGGTGACATTGCAGTGGGCATATAGTGATGGCGCTCCATTCGATATCCCTTCTGATGCTGATGACTGTCCTCTTCCCCGCAAGGTCCCCGATGGGCGTGAACCAGTGTACCAGTGGGCGTGGAAGTGGGACGCGACGGCTGCAAAGGCTGTTTCACTATTGTAGAGAAGGACGAGTCGGCTATTGTAGTTGATCCAGCAGGGGAGGTTACACCACTGCCGTAACCGTAACGGCCAGTCTATTAGATAAAATATTAGATGTTTGTTAAGTTGACCGATTAGGTAGAAATAGCCTTACATTCTTTGCTGTGACCGTACTAGTAGTACTAGCAGTGGTAATATCCAAATCCCCAGCCACCCCAAACTTATTCGTAGGCATACGATACTGAACATTCAACTTGCCCTCATTCGGCTGTGCAGCATAGATTGTTGTAGTGGTGGTACGTTGAGCTGTATTCATAAAAGAGGTAACAACGATTAGTAACGTTATTTATGAATTGGACATTTTTTCAAATAATAAGCATTGATTTGTGTTACAAAGTTGATTATTTTGGCGGGAATTGGAATGATATACTAACTGATGATAGGATCCTGTGCGCCCGAGCTACTACTTCCGGTCTTATTAGCGCTAGGTGGATAATAAGATGGAGGCAGTCTGTCGTAGGCGTAATCTGAGTCTCGGTCCTCGGATTCTCTTGTTTGGGACCTTGAAGGGGATTTGCTGCCCCCTGGTGAGCGGGACCTACGTCGCCGATGCTTTCGAACCCTAATTCGATCATCCGCACCGGAAGGCGTTTTGAGCTTTTGTACATTCTTGTTCAGGTCTTGTGTGTTGAGGAAATGATCCAACGATTTCGCCGTACCCATGGGTTTATGGGAACCTGGTCTCAGAAGACCTGCGTAAGAGTACTCCTCCTCTTCGACTTCATCCTCAATTTCCCCTTCATCACCGAATCCATTTCCGTTCATCAAATCATAACTTCCGTTGTCGATTTCGTCTTCAATTTCTTCAATCATTTGAATCTCCTCTCGATCATTGAATGCTACAGACTTCTTTTGGGTTGTGGTGCTCGAAGATCCGAGGCTCGAAGTCCGTTTCGATACTTCCGGGTACGGGGTCGAAGTTTTCGGTTGACGTCCACTACTTTTACTACCAACACTTTGGAGGGTACTGTAGATATAGTCGAAATCGGTCTCGATTTGAGATTGCCATTCGTCGAGTTGATTCCACTCGTCGCGTGATTTTGACTTTCCGTATCCGTTTGTACCAGAATAGACTCCCTCTGGAACATCCTCAGATTCATACTCGGGGTCATCATAATCTTGTTGATAAGCTATAGTTGAGTTATTAAGATTAGATTGATAATTTAGATATAAGAAAAGTTCCCGAAAAGCTTTTTTTAATCAGCAGCAGCAATTTTCCAGGTAAAGCATCAGCACGAATAGCAAAAAGAGAAGCTTAAAAGCAGTTTAAACAGTTTTTTGAAGCAAGTTTTCAGCATTTTTGACATTTTTGACAGTTAGTTGGGGGTTTATGGGTATTATGGGTTTTTGGTTTTGTGGGTTTTGTAGGTTTAGGAGTTTGTCAATTTTTTTGAAACTTTGTGGGGCTGTGTTTTTTGTAAATCTCAATGAAGCTTTACATTCTTTATTGGGGGTTTTAGAGATTCATGAATTTTTATGAGATTTTATGGGCTCATGGGTTTTATGTGGGTTTTCAGTTAGTAAAATTTTTTACAATCACACATTTAAGGCAAACATTTTTAAGACATTCATGTGCATGCGCAAACACAAAATTCAATCCGGAAAACTACTAACCTTTTCTAGGCATCTGCTTCGGAGGTGTGGGTCTAGCCAACCCTTGCAGTGGGATATCTTCCCCTCGTTGAACTGCCCTGTAAACTGCAGGTGATGCTGGTTTTGATGCTAATGGAAAAACAAACGTTATTACGCATGCGCATTCGTTTTTTAAAGATTTTACCTAATTTTGGTTTGTTCTTCTTGATTATATAGGACGAGTCCGAGTCGTATCCACTTCCACCACTTACGGATGACCCCTGACCACCACCAACGTTCTGTCCTGGACCCTTTTGACCGGTCAACTGATTGAATACACAATTCTCATGATAGTACGATGAGGAAGCGGTTGTGGACTTTCCGGTGGGCGGTTGACTAGAGGTTTGTGGTTGTGGGAAATTTTCCTGGAAGATCAAGTTTAGATTAGAAAGAACGTTTCCGGTAAAAATAAAAAATAAAATAATAAAATAATAATTAAATAAAATAGGGTTAACGTTAAGCAAAGCAAATAAAGCAAAAAATAAATAAATAAAAAATGAAATAAACAAAATCTAACATAACAAAACCAAATAAAACAATCAAGGTCGGGAAGAAATAGTCGATTTCTGGAAGATTGCTCAAACCTCAAAATGTGCCGTATTGTCCTCAACATCCGCTTCATGTGACAATCCTTCCTCATCGTACGATTCATCTTGACGACTATTTTCATCCACCTCGTCATCATCATCATCCTGGGAACTTTCCGAACCAGAATCATCATCATTTGATCCAGCATCATCATCATCATCCTCTTCACGTTCATCATCGGAAATATTTCCAGAAGCTTCATCACCAGCCGCTCCATCACCGCCACCACCAGCGCCACCTTCAGGTTGATCTGAAGAAGTCGGTTCTGAGGACCCTACTGTAGGTGGTTTAAGCTTTTGTTTCTTCTTCTTTTTCTTGGGTTTTCGTGTTTTCGAGGACGACTTTTTAGTTCGTTTCTTTCCGGGAACTTTCTTACCGGAAGCCGAACCCATCGAACCACCCAGCTTACCCGGCATGGACAACCGCCTTGTCCTAGCGAGGGTCGCATAGGCAGGCGGTGGAATCGGCGCATGCGTTGGAGGTGGCGGATAGTAGAACGATGTTCCCATGGTGGGGCTATCAACAAACAGTGGAGATGTACGCAAAGAAGGCATACTACGAGATGGCCGCTTGATTGTACCATATCCGGAAGTGCCCTCACCAGTTGGACCATGCGCAGAAACTGAAGATGGATGCGCGTAGATGCCCCCTCACTGCCCATGCGTGATAGAGATTTTGCTCGCTTTCGTAGTTGTGTTTGAAACTTCTGTACACATGCGCAATAGATTAAACCATTAATCACGCATGCTCAGTAATAGATTCTACGACTACAAATACTATTTCTACCTAATCAACCACCAAATGAACAAAAATCATACCTGATTGGCGGACACTGCAGTACTGGCAAGCACTTCAGCAAACATCGAATCGATGTAGTTGAAAATGTCATGGTAAAACTTTTTGTTTTTGGTTAAGCAGAAGGAGAAACGTTTCCAGGAATATTTCCAGAAAGCAGGTTAGTAGTATTCCAAGTAGGGTAGAAATAGGCGGAACAGGAAGGAAGCAATTTTAAACGAAAGGAGAAAAGCATGAAGAAGAAGCAGCGCGGACACACACGTAGAGGAAACAAACATATTAGGAAATTTTAGTATTGCGTTAAGTTTTTACAAGGCAACTTTTTGGAAAGTTTTCCTTGTAAAAAAATTAAATGAGAAATTTCGGAAAGATTACTCACCAACTGTCTTTCCCGTTCAAAAATGCTCGTACGCCCGGGCTCATAATCGGCAATATTTCCGGGAACATACTTTGGCAGTGACCCGCGACCTTCACCTTCAACCGCTAGATGATAATCTATATTTATGTTAAAATAGGCGAAAAATTAACGGGATTGAACGGGTTGAGTTGATTGATCGAACCTCCACCCGATCCTTTGTAACGGGGCGACTTGACTTTGACACAGACAGAGTTGGAGGAGTCATCCCTACCAGCGCGCTCCATTTTGTGCATCTTACGGACCCACGCCTTGTACCACTCTGAACCGTGTTCAGACTTTACGCCCTGGGTGGAAATAGTCGAAGATTAGCAAAATATTCGATAAAATTAAGGATTGTCTAGACAGAAAACACGATCAATCAATCAATTTTCGTTAAAGAAAAAGTCATTTTTCGAGAAAGAGAAACAAGACAAGAGTGATCAATCAAACAAACACACACACACACAAACGGCTCAAGTAATGCTAATAGTAAGTAATTGATGATGGTGGCCATTCATAGATGACGTATAAACGAATGACAAATATTATTAGTTGAACTTTGATGTTAGATTATGATGGAAAGTTTATGTGACTTGAGGCTTTGTGTTTAGCATTACAAAGCTTCAATGTCATTTCGTTGTTTTGTTTTGGGTCAAACTTGAATGCAAGAACAACTCAACAAGTGAATTAACAAATGAATGAATGAACTTACATACTATGAAGATTAGTTTCGCCTTAATCGAAAGTATGTATTTCATATTCGGACACTACTAGGCTACAGGCATGAATATATGGAGTCACCCCTGAAGTAAAAAACATCTACTGGGTGACCCCAATTTTTTCTTTGTTCCTAACATTACGCAATATTCAATTAATATTTTTTCACTTTCAATAGGAATCATCCTGTACTTAATGAAATATGCAATGTACTGCACAATGTGGGCAACATTTGCATAAATCACAATATGCTACGGTTGTCTAAAAGTGAATTTAGTTTCAATGGACTCGCATACTCACTTATTCGCATGGAGATGAGCGCGTGGTATGATGGTGCAAATGATGTGTTGAAATATTCATGAGTAGAGAAAATTGCGAAGAAGAGATCTCATTTGGGATACAGAGTTTATGGATTTTCAATAAAAATGATATTAATGCGATCGAAAAAAATTATGGCGACTATATTAACCCAAACTTGAATTGCGATCTTTTGTTAAAATACTAGCGACTATTTCAACTCAAATGCTAATTAAATTGCTATATTTTGTTGAAATGAAATATTTTAGATGATGATAAGAAGGCTATTTTAACCCTAAACTCTATTGTGAATACAATTTTTCGTTGAGACAAAATATCTGATGACTATTTTAACCCAAACCCCAATTGCGCATATGCAAACTTTTGTTAAGATAAAATACATTATGGCTATATTAACCTAAAACTCCAATTGCGCATATGCAAACTTTTGTTAAGACAATATATCTTATGGCTATTTTAACCCAAGAAGCTACTGCGCATATATGATTTTTTGTTAAGATAAGATTTATACAGGCAGATCGTTTTTTTTGGATATGTGAAAAAAACCCACAAACTTATATAACAATAGAAGTTGTTTTTTTCTACGACAAACCCCCACTATGAAATTTATTTGACTAAAAAACCCACGACTTTTTCTCTCTTTTAGTATACTTAATATTTATTTGAGTGAGCGTTTTCCGAAAAAAAATAAAACAACAAACGCGGCATAAAACAATGGAAGTAAGCACAAAAAAGAACCAACACGCAGACATAGAAAAAAAATCCTCAAACGCGGAACAAATTCGCCAAATACTACGCATAAAAGCACTTTCAACCGACTATACTCTACTCATTGTATACCCAGCGGTAGCGTACAAGTACAAAAGTAGCATACACAAACAGACGCTCACGCTATAAACAGATTGGAATTGTTTGCGAAAGGATACTGCTGCTGTTCATGAGTACGAGTACAGTGAAAACCAAAGAACAACAAACAAAAAACGCCAGATACTTGTATACACGTGCCTGTGTTTTCATGTTTGCTTCCATGAAAAGAATGGATTCACTCTTAGCTAGTTAGTTGGTAAATGAAGGATTTCCTTTGAAAACTAAAAAAGCTTATACGAAAATCTCATCAAAAAGACAACAAACACAAGAGAGAAAAGGGATGTTCGTGTACAAAGCCGTACAATGTTGAATAGGGGTCTCAGGTTTCAAACCACCAACAGACATCTGCCTTTTTATATATAACGAAGACACGATCTATCCCTTAGAAAAAAAAACTCTGTTTTAGCGGCAAAAATGTTTAGGGAAATAAAAAGCAAAAACAACTAAAATATATTTGTTCCGCAATTAAAAGACACTAAAACGCTATTAAGATCATAAAATTGCGAAAACCCGTAGATACAGGACACAACATTTAAAAACATTTTAATGTACTAAACTAATTTTAAAGTACTAAATTTTAATGTACTAACTTTCGATCAATAAAACCTATTCTATTTATAGAAATTATTTGTACCAAAATGTACCTTTTATAAAGTTAGGAAAATTTTAAATTTGATATGCAAACAAAAGTACAGTTTAAAATTCTTAGAAAAATGGAAATAAGCAAACAAATAAATTTATATGAACTCACAAATCGTTTAAAAATTGAATTTGTAACAGAACAATTTCGTGAGAAAATTTTTGACCAACAGAAAACTCAAACGCTCTACTATTGGCTGATTTTATTAATTTGAATGAATTGAAGAGCGCATGCGTGGACTACATCACAGATAATGTCACCAAAGTTTGCGATTCAGAAGGCTGGAAGCTGTTGAGCAAAAAAAATAGAAACAATTGTTGACCGAATTGTTGTGGCGAATTGTCGAAAAGACTAATCGTTAAAATTATGTACTAATTTTGTATCAATTTAAAAAAATTGATAAAACTGCGCATGCGCACAACTCCGCATGCACCATTTTTTAAAAATTAAACTCGACATATGGCGCGCAAACTCAAACAACAACGCGAACATACACGAGGAAAGGGTAAAAGGAAATTTGATTCCACTTTTTATGATTTTTCCTATTAATTCTCTCTCTCTCTCTCTCTCTCTCTCTCTCTCTCTCTCTCTCTCTCTCTCTCCCTCTCTCCCCGCAACAACAACATAACCACGTATACTAATGATGTACGTTGATGTATAGTAAACAGAAAATATTGGGCGCCATGGGCGTCATGCAAGAATATTCCTAATTCTATTTATAATCCTCATTTTACTCACTTATGCCACTTATGGGCAATAATGAGCAACAGCAACAGCAACATCACGATATTGCAAAACACAAATTCTCTCGGAAACGCAATCACAAGCTCAAAACATATATACAGAATATTCTATGTATATTTATAGAAAATATATTTAACAAAAGATTTGAGAGAGAGAGAGAGAGAGAGAGAGAGAGAGAGAGAGAGAGAGAGAGAGAGAGAGAGAGAGTGGAAATGTCATTGAATGACAAGTCGAAAAACATTCAATGTCAATCGATTCCTAACTTTAAAGAATAATTCAAGGCTAGAAAGAAAGTGAACAAACAATAAAAAAATTCATTACCCAAGAAATGAAGATTAGTTTTTCCCTTAAGTAGGTTTTTCAATAATATCCTACAGAATATTCCTTTACAGAATAATCCTCTTGTTTTAGCACATTTTGAACATTGAGGTTAGGTAATCCTTAAGAACAGAAAACACAGAACACCCACATAAAAACACGTGTAAATTTTCAAATAAGGGAGAGAAGCTTCATAAGCAGATGAACGTGTCCGGAATCACATAATTCTCGGTATACGATGATGATGATGGATTCATGATCGTACTTTTTCTGTGTTTTAAGGAGAGAAGGATCCGAAACCTAAAGAGAAGAAGCTGCCAATACAACAAACTAGATCACAACACGTCGAGTATGAGTTGTATGTATCTGGTTGGGCGCCATCCAGCACAACCAAACTATCCAAGTAACCAACCAAACTAAACACAGATCAGTCAACCGTCAATGACGCCCGGTGTGTGTGTGAGTGTGTGTGTGCTGTCGATGATGAGACAAGAGTAGTAAAGAGGGAATGAGGGTGAGGGAGCGAGGGATAGTAATAATAATCATAAAGCGAAAGTGAATGATGCACTTTGTACGCTCACCCTCGCTCCCACGCAACCGTTACAACTCGGCTCACCCTCTCAAAAACACACACTACTAAACCCGTTATAACGTTCTACTACTACTACAACGTAGGAACGACCTTGGATACGACGTTCTATACCAAACACACACACACAAAGCACTTCATTGAATATGCGCGTGCAATTATTATTGCCTAATAGACAGCGGCATGTGCAATACAATTTTTTCCCCTGTCCCATCTCTCTCTCTCTCTCTCTCTCTCTCTCTCTCTCTCTCTCTCTCTCTCTGTTACTATCTTTTCGGGTTGTAAAAATAAATCAAATTAATAATATCAAAACAATAACAACATCAAAAAGTTCTAAAACATTAAACAATCGAGAATCCATAGGTTTCATAAATGGAGACTTTTTGAACGGCTCCCTTCCGAAATGTCATGCAATAAACTTTCTATCTATCTATTCTGCCCCATTCTACTTAACTCCCCTCAAAATTAATTAAACTTTATGATCCATAGTATAATAAAGTGTGTCAAAATAGAAGTTCAAATGAATTATCTACTTTATCTTTATTTTTAGGGCTGGGGGGTGTTTTTGTTTGTTTGATTGAGGGGATGAAAACTATACCTGATATTATGCATGACATTACTGAAAGGTGAATTTTGGGTTTATGTTATTGTAAAATCCACCTGAATGAATAGTTTGTCATGCTAACATAATTTTATATCTAGATTAGATCTATCTTTTTGTTTTTAATTTCAAAAATCGTTTTGTTAAATTTATCCAAATTCTAAAGAAACATTTAAAGTTATTTAACCGTTTATCAAAACACTCCTTTCACAATGCAAATTCATTTGAAATCAATTAGTTAAAAAAATTGGCGCAAAACAGAGAAAATTTCAGTCTTGTTTAAATTTTTTGAGCATTTTTCCAGGAATCAAGAAAATGAAATTTTATGTTTGAACCTTTTTGAAACACATCGACAATGTTAATGTTAACTAGTGAATGTTCATGACCATTTAAGGTCAAAATTTTGAGGCTATTTTAATGTAGAAAAAAATTGTTTAAACAACACACAAAAAACGACAACTCGATAACAAAACATGAAAAACGCCCAAACAAGAAACGACAAATCTTAACGGAAGTCTCTTGTTATTATTTTATTCATATAATACAAAATAAAAACGAGTACAATCGAATTGATCGATCGATTGAATTCGATTGAGATAGATAAAAGGGTTAACCCACTACTCGGTTATAAGTAGAAACCCACGCATCTTTTAAAAATCGTACGTAAGAAAGTACGATTTTAAAATTTTGTAAGTAGGAAGAAGATCAAGACTTACAATAATCGAATTGAGGTCAATTCTTAATCAACACAACAAAACAGAACAACCAACTTACAAAATCTTCTGTCTAGTTAGTCAATAACCTCAAACTCGAACCATCCTAACCGAACCATCGATGATGATCATTAGAGAGACATGATGTCTTAATTACGGATGGAGTCTTAACTCGAACTTATATATATGAAGTCATCATCAATTCGAATGCTAAACAAGATGTAAGTGATGAAGTGATGAGCTGGCTCTTGGCTCACTATTCACTCGCCTCGGCCTTAATGATCATTGTGATTGACATCAATTAGGATGGCACACATGGCTACATGAACAGAAACATTCATGGCTTTGATCGTGACATGAAACAGGCGGAATTGATAGAAACCTTTATGTTAAGATGCTAACTTGAAATATAGAATTAATAATTTAAAATTATAAAATGTATTTAAAAATGTATCCAAAAATGGATTCCAAAAATCATATCTTGAAAATAATTTTAAAAATTGTATATTGAATTTAACCATTTAAAAAATGTCCTGATGTATGATTTAATTCTAAAAAATTAATTTGAAAATTGAGCTTGAAAATCAAGTTTGAAAATTAATTACGAAAACCTTTTAAAAACACCCTCAAAAAGTTCGACCAATTAACTCGAACACGAAAAAACGATAACATGAAAATTGAACTTGAAAATTGACTTGAAAACTAATCCCAAAATTGTCTCAATATGTTGTATCGTAAATTGATATTGAAAATTGGATTTATAACAAATCTATGAAATTTATGTGAAAAACATCATCGTAAATTGATTTAAAAATATTGTTTTAACCTTCAATAAAGTTGCATATTCCCAATCTATCAAAAATTCTACGAAAATCGACTTGACAAATCTTATTATGAAAATTGACTTAATGACAACTTATGAAACCTGAATCAGAAAACAAACTGTATTCAAAATTTACTCTGAAAAGACTCGAAAATTGACTCTGAAAATTATATTGAAAATTTATTTAAAAAACCTTTTTAAAAACCAACATAATCTGACATCGAAATTGAGTAGAAGATTGAGTTAAAAAAAATATAAGAACAAAAAAATATGCTGAAAATTGATAAGAAAATATCTTGAAAATTGGTAAAAACTAAATCAGATAATTAATTCAAAAAATATTAAAATTTAAAAACCATTTTGAAACTGTATATCTGTTCTTCACAAAATCTTTCTAAAAAATAACTCGAAAATTACACTGAAAATTGATTGAAAATTGACCTCCATCAAAAAATTCTCCACTTACCGCTTTCGGCGTGATGGGTACTCCCGACTCATTCAACGGTCCAATGCCCTCATCCAACTTTTTCTTGGGCACCGCATAGGTAGTTGTCCTCACCGTCTTCGACGAAGTAGCCTCCACTCCCTGATCCAACTCCTGTTGATCATCCTGCACTGGAATTGTATAGAAGGTAGCATCCTCCGTTTCATACAACAAAGTAGCGCCCTCTGGTGGCTTGTCCCTAGCGACCACCTGTTGTATGATCTGTTTGGACGAGCTCGAAGCTGTGAGTGTAGTGGAGAAGCCTTTCGAAATCTCCTCTTGTACTGTTGTGGCAGATGCTGTGGTTGTGGTGGTCGAGGCGATAGGTTTCATGTGCTGTTGGGCTATTTCTTTTATTCGAGTCTGTTGCAACTGTTCGTGGTGCTGGTTGAAACGGTCGACTTCGTCAAACACTACTGAAGTGACTTCCGTTTCGGATGTTTGGCGTTCGATGTAGGGACCTGTTAGGTTGTTAGGTAAAAAAGATGTTAGTTTATGGATCAAATATCAAATTTTTAAAACCAAAAAATCCAACAGATAACTCCAAATAACTAACATCAAACAGCTAAAATCAAACAGCAGACATCTAATATCTATAACCTAGTATCCAGAAAATAATATCCAATAGCTTAAGAACACAAACTTATAACCACAAGAAACTAACATTTAAAACAAACAAACATCTAATATCTAACATCTAACATCTAACTTCTAACTTCTAACTTCTAACAAGGAAACTAACAGCTTAAAACTAACATCCCATAATATACAATATCCAATTTCTAATATCCAATAGCTTTGGAATACGCAAACTAATTGCAACAACAACAAAAACTAACAACCCACAGTAACCTAATATCTAAAAGCACTCATCTAATATCTCGTAATATCCAAAAACTTAGGAACGCAAACTAATGACCACAAGAAGCTAAATGCTTAGATCTAATAACTAACATACAATTTCCAATATCTAATAGCTTAGGAACACAAACAAACAAAAAACTAACAGCTAACAGCCAAAATCCAAAATCCAAAAATCCAAAATCCAAAATCCAAAATCCAAAATCCAAAAATCCAAAATCTAATATCTAATATCTAATAACCATAAACTTAAAACCCACAAAAGCTAACATCTTAATGCTAACATCTAATGTGCATTATCCAATTTCCGATAGCTTTAGAACACAAACTAACAGAAGCTCTTACATCTAACATCTAACAACTAACATCCAATCATCTTACCTCCATTAGGAATAGGCAATCCCTGTAGCAATGGACCTCGGCAGGGTCCAATACTTGTGCGTAGGATGTTGTCTCGGCTGGTACACCTCCGCA
Organism: Rhizoglyphus robini; assembly: GCA_023373905.1. NCBI lineage: Eukaryota > Metazoa > Arthropoda > Arachnida > Sarcoptiformes > Acaridae > Rhizoglyphus > Rhizoglyphus robini. The sequence continues at coordinate 91,294 of JAKIJQ010000261.1, read as the reverse complement.
ACATGTGGCACCTGCTGCTCCTGTTCCATCATGATGTTCATACTACGAGGTAGGGTAGACGAAGAAAAGATCGCCGGTGGCTCGGTTGGATGTTGAGCTAGGGCCGAGGACTGGTAGGACAGAGGCGGGGGGCGGATGCACTGGTCCTCTAGTACTGGCGTGACGTTGCGACTGAACTGGTGAATCAAACTCGGCATAGGTAGTCGAAGAGAAAGGAGGTGGCACTTGAGTTGGGTCCAGGGACTGGGAGCTAGGGCCCTGACGCTGCTGTTGGGCCTGGTAGTCCGCTAAAGTCACGGGGTGATGTTGAGCAAAGTAGTGGGTCTGTTGGAATTGTTGTTGCTGTTGCTGTTGATTTAGTAATTGTTGACCTAGTTGTTGATGTTGACCTAGTTGTTGATGTTGACCAAATTGTTGTTCATGCGAAAAACTCGAAGGTGGCGCTAGTAGGAATTTGTGGCTTAAATGGCTGCACAGGAATCTGGTCGGAATAGAGGTCCGAATTTGTGGAAGCTTCGGTTCCAGAATTGAGCAGCGCAGCCGCAGTAGTAGCACCGTGCACTTGGGGCGAGGTGGGCGAGCCGAGTGTTGAGGAGCTGCATGGACTCCAAACTAAATTTTCAAAGAAAAAAACATAAAGATTAGTTTTCAAATTTCTAGAAGAGATAAACCAATAAAACCCCATAAAAACAATAAAACCCATAAAACCCATAAATCATAAACATAAACATAACTTACAGACTTAATCCCCAACATAAGATAGAACATAAAACTTTCCATAGAAAAAATAACGTTTTCTGACTAATACGTAAGAAAATCTTTTACTCGGAAACAAACGCACAAAAACTAGGTTACCCGTAAAATTGGGTAATCTTGAAATAACATCACACTCAAAAAGCAGACAGACGTGCACCACATGTGTGTCATATGTCTGTGGCAGTCTAACGCCTAATGTTTGCGATTCGCCCCAAAAACCAAAACTAACACAGAACACTGACATTTGGATTCTGTTTTAGTTGAGAGATTTTCTCTGTTTTAGTAGAGCAGTACAGACTATGGTTTACACTATCACACTATTGTAACAAACAACAAACAGTATTGCAAAGGCATTGCATAGCGTTGTGTGAAATAGCGAAGCATTAAAATAGTAAAGAAAAAATCAGGGCTAATGATGAAAGTGAAAACTCAGATTCTCTACACAAAACACACAATTTGAAATGCAACGTTCGTTGCACTTTTCAAAGAGGTGGATAACTTCTCTCGTTCGAATATTGGAAAACCTCGGGAAACATTCTCAAAACTTTTACAGTTATATTTTGTCAAACTTTTTTCGTTAAAAACCTGCAACATTGAAATAAAATTTGCTAAACAATTTTTTTCTGGTTTACCTTTTGTATCCACAGATCAATACAAACAGTAATTTTGCGGCGGATGTTTTAGTTGAATAATATTTATAAACAAAAGATATATATGAACTTTCATAAAGTACGTTCCACGTTTTTAAAAAGAATTAAAAAGAAAGTAGTGTTAACCTGTGAATTCATCATCTGTGTAACTTAAGACTTAATCCAATCTAAGATAAAACTAAGAAAATCACTTTCAATACACACAACCACTTTAATGAAACAAAATTAAAACCATTTATTCAGAAACTTAAATCATATATACTACCTGAAGTGATTTAAAAATTGAGAAAACTATTTTGGCTTACTAGAGTTTTTAAAAATGCCGAGAAGAGTTTTTTTAAAATATGATTTAACCATTTAAATCAACGTCAAGATCAGATCTTATCAAGCTATCTGTTAGATAAAAGAAAAGTTATGGGTAAAAATTAAAAACAATAAAACATCACTTGGCCTAGTTTGCAGTGTCACATGGAGGTTCACCAGATATGTTGCAATGTTGGAAAAATTCAATACAAAAAAACCAAAACTAATACACTGACATTTAGCCGCTTCTCATAGTTCTCTTTAATGTGTTTAATACCTACTTTTTGTTGGTTAATTAAAAAACCTAAAACATTCAAATCAATTTCGTTAAACAATTTTTTTTTGGTTGACCTGTTGTACCGTTGGAATCAGATCATCATTAATTGTGTGGAATGTTTTTGCAAATATATAAATTTTCAAAAGATTAAAAAATTAAAAAGTATGATTCACTTTTAAACCCAATCAAAGAAAAAATAACTGTGTTAACCTTTGAATTAATTGTCAAATCAAGTGGATACTCAATTCAATCTGAAAGTTATAAAACTGAGACTGAAAAATCTCTTTCCCTAAACACAAAATATTTAAACAAAAATACAAAAATGAAGCCATTTGTTAAGAAATACTACTAATTGTTGTTTTTTATAAGAATTGATTTAAGTAATGAGAAAGCAAATCTTTTTAGAATTTGAATTAACCATTTAAATCCAATCCTAAATCAGGCTCAAAATTTTTTTGAAAATAAATTTAGATTTAACGTAAAGTTAAAATAGGTTAAAAAGTCACCGGTAAAAATTAGATAATCTTGAAAACAAAACATCACATTGTTCAGACAAAACTAAACACAACACCCATCTTCTCTTTAACCAATAAAAACATGTCTTCAAATATTTTATGTAAAATCGAAAAATACTGGAACAACAGAAATATGATTGATAAGTGGTAAAATACTGTAAAATTCTGTTGAACTATTTTTAAATGAAAAACCTGTAAATTGAACTGAGGTCGAAGTGTGGTGGAAATTTTCCTAAGAAATTACTTCCTGAATACAAAATTAATGAAAATAAATATAAATAAAACCGTTGGAAAAATTCCCTTGGAGAGTTTTCACAAAACGCAAAGCAACCCTGAAACAAAATTTAAAATTTTAAAATATTTTTTGAAAATAATTTGGGTTAAAACTAATTCTGAAACAAAACAAATAATGAAATTAATGTTTAAAAGTTTGAAATTGCCATTTAAAAAATGATCAACACGAAACAACTGTATCAATTATACTAAAAATGTTTGAAAATCTAATTCTGTGGAACTTTTTGTGTGCTAAAAACTCCTGTAAATTGACTTTAAAATTTCAAATGCATTTTTTTGCAGACCTTTTGGATTGCCCATGAGACTGATCAAATGTAAGTGTGCGGTGCTTGAGCACATCATAAGATAGAAAGAGTAATTCATAAAGTACGTACAAACGTACATTTTGAAAGCTATTTAAAGAACAAAAATATACGTTGTTTACCTGTGAATTAAACAATCACGGATCTAATGCAGCTTCTTAGGAACAACTAATAAAATTTTATTAAATGAAAGTGTAGGATGTTTATCATAAATGTGTAGATTTACAATAAAAAGGATCATTAATAAAGTACGTACACTTTTCCCTAATGAAACTAGTGAATTAATCGAATTTTTATCAACTAATTAAGAAAAACAGTGCTAACATGTAAATTAATCACTCCTTAATAATAATGCAGTAAACATCCAAGACCAAATTTAAAGTAAATTTCAAAAACCTTTTAAACCAATGATGGGTAAAGTTTAATGAATCCCTCACATTAAAAAGAATCTTTCCGCGAAGCATTTTTTTTGAATTTGCAAACAAAAATTGGCGGGAAATATTTGAAAAAACGTATTGAATATATAGATTTACCTACCTATACAATTTCCCTATTTTGACTAAAAACAAATTAACCTAATTAAGATAAAAGGCCCTTAAATTTGAGTGGGCCATTCATATAAGTAATGTTACCTTTATGAAAAATATTGTGGATGATTGGCTTAATTAACTTTCTTAATTACCTAGTTAGCATGTTTATATCATCACCTTCAATCGCACTAAGGATAATTTGAAAAAAAACTTAAGAAAAATACTTGACTAAAATATTGTAAAACTCTGCAAGATTTTATTTGTTGAAATAAAATTGTAAATATATTCGAAAATTTCAAATGAAATAATTTCTGTAGACCTTTTGTAGATGCCGTGGAGGGAATTTTCCAAAGTAAGTGTGGACAATGTTTGTGGAATCACAATAGAAATAGCTATTAATAAAGTACGTTCGTAGGTAAGATCTTACAACAATTGTTTCAATTATATTTTAAAAAAAGACGTTTACCTGTGAATTAATCCTCAGAACAAGTTTGATGAAATAGTTACTTCACAAATACTTTCACAAGCACACATTTAAAACAAAACGAAAAGAAAGTTTGAAAATTTAGGCTACCATTTAAATTATCATCGTCACCAATACCATGGAATTTCATAAATTATTTAAGAAAACAAATTAAACTACTAAATGTTTATTAAAGTGTTTGAAAAATCACCTAAAATATTGGACAAATTTGAAGGGGGAAAACGTGTATGGAAGTTCTCCGAATATTGTAATGTCAAGAAATTTCACCCAAAAAATCACCAAAAACCAACACATTGAGTCATTTGCAGTTTCTGATTCTCATTAAGTTTTAATGCGAGCACACAGTCTATGGTTACTATCATATAATCAAAATAATATTGTAACATAAAACAAACAATAACCAAAAGTATTGCTCAGTGTACGGTGTAATTGAAAACAAAATAACACCAAAAAATCAGTGCTAATAACACAGCTGGTGAAAACTGAGAGAAAAAAATTTCCTAAACCAAAGTGTAGGATGTTTTTATTTTCAATTTACAATAGAAATAACCATTCATAAAGTACGTACTTAAAAACATTTTGACTAACTAACTAAGATTTTTAAAAAAACTTTGCGCTAACATGTAAATTAAATCTGATATCAAGATTCTCAAAATTTTAAAAAAAATTTTGTTGACCTTTTGTGCTGAGGATAACGTTACTAACCAACTATTCATCCAACTTTGAATGTTTTTGTATACACGTTGTCTTATAATCGAAAGTATAACTCGTAAAGTACGTACGAATTTACATTTTATAATCAATTAAAAAATGATACAAAAGAATGTTAACCTGTAAAATAATTTCAGGAACATGGAATTTTGGCATTGCCTAGTGAGAAAAGGGTGATATTGGAGAAATAGCCTAATGAATTAAAATTTTTAATTGTCTAAATTAAGGGAAACACTGACAAAAAATGACTTAAAGTCAAAATGACAATTAAATCAAAAATTTAATTAAAACCATTTAAGAATCTGACAAACGAAATGAAACTTACACAGACACTACTATTTCACTCGCAGCAGAAATACATGGAGGTTCACAGAATGTTGCAATGTCGCGAGTGATTCAACCCAAAAAGCACAAAAGACCAATACACAGAATACGTACATTGACATTTTGCAGCTTCCGATTCGAGTTAGGATTTAATAAAAGCATACAGTCTACGGTTACTATCACATACACACACAATATATTGTAGCAAACTAAAACCAACAGTAAAAACAAACGTATTGCACAACGAGAAGTGTTGAAATAGTAGCAAAGAATAGAGAGACAGTTGTGATATGTTAGTTTGATTGCAAAACCAAAAAGAATTTACGCGTAAAGTTTATTTCACTCTAAAGAGGTATATGACTCTTCTCTCTTGCAGAATTACTAAATACAACTACGTAAGCTATCCCTCCTTCCACAAAACAAAACATGCTTACGGTTATTTCTATTTTGCATGTAAATCACAAGCAAGGATAGGTTTGACAGAATGGAAGTGGTAAATTACTTTAAAGTTCTGTTAAACTTATTTCATGTGAAAAACCTTTTTAAAAAATGAGTCAAAACTGTAAAATTTTCCGTTGACCTGTTGAACGAATAGGAAAATTTTCTAAAGGTATGTGTAGGATGTACAAATGCGGGCAAATTTACAATAGAAAGGATCATTAATAAAGTACGTACGCATTATCTTAATGATACTTTGAAATAAAATTAATCGAAAAAAATTTCAGAAAATTTCACTTCTAATTAAGAAAATAAATGTGTTTACAGGTTAATTAATCTCCTGAAAAAAAACCTTCCTACGCAATTTCTCAAATAAAATTTAGAAAATAATAACCATTTTAAAACAATTCTGATGATACTTTCCAATCACAGAAAAGTTGTCTGAAAGAAATATTTAAAGAAAATTGAATTTGAAAAATCTTCCCGAAAAATATTTTTAAAATTTAAAAAATCTACCATTTAGATTAACATTTTTCACAAACAAAGTAATAGATTTTTTTTATATAATTAAAATAATAGAATTAAATTAAATCGAATTTTTTACATAAAGAGAAAAGTTTCTGAAAATATTTTGGAACTATTCATAAATGTAATGTTACCTTTTACAGAAATTTCTCAGAAATGCGTTTAATTTAACTCAAGAAAAAGTTATTAACATATCAACACCTTAAATTGCATAAAATTTACCGCAAACAAAACTTTCCATTAAGAAAAAAGTTTCCGCATCAATTATTACGTTATTTATGAACAAACCACACACAAAAGTTGGTTTGGCTTTAAGACAGCGTGAAAAAATAAATAAAGAATTAAGGTTGTGTAACCAAAGTGTTACATCTTAACTAAATACATGACATAATTTACTTCAACATAGTAACATCTTATCACAACAATTTTTTACAAGGAAAACAGTTGCCATGTTAAAACCGAACCATTATGCATCAAAATATATATTGCAACTTAATCTAATAAGCCAGCTCACAGCGCTCCACGAGAAGCTCATGTTGTTGGGTTGAAAGTAGTTTGGACTCTTTTATGTCTCAGATGGAGATCTTTATAACATCTTATTTATGCTTTACTTTCTACATCAATTCTGGAGGATGTAACATCATCTTCTTTAAAAATAAATTTGCTGAAGTTCTAATAATCTTAAGTAATATCAGCGCTATTATTTTTCATCTTGAATTCCATGTGATGAGATTGTGATGTTATTGGAGCGTGTACTTCCACAGAGCACCATTTTGTACTCTCTACTTAAACTGCCTTTGGAACTTTTCACCTTTTGTGTTAAGCTTGTCTTATTCTTACATCTTACTTATTTTTCATACTTTGATTCACAGAATATCTAACCTTCTAATTTCTCAGGTGAAATGGATAAGAACAATGAACAGATCAGGCAATAAGCAAAGCAAGACAGTTGATATACCCATTCTGTTAAAGCTAACTTCTTACAGTTCCCTTAACCAAATGAAATACAAAATTCAATTCCTACCTTTGTTGCAACTCAGCATATGTTTCAAAAAACTCTTTTGTATTCAATGTTACTTTGTGTTTTGTTTTACTTTTTCTAAGTGTCAACCTGTTATTTAAATCAAATGGCATGTTTATTTTGGAAACTTCTTACGTTTTACTGTATAACTAATATACTCTTAAACAAAAACTACTTTAAAACTTACTATTATTTTATTAAGTTACGTGAAAGATATCAACTGAAACCAACTGTTCTGTTCCCAGTTTTGCTTTTTGGAAATCCTTCCACCTTCTAAAACTAAATTACTTCTATGAGAAACTGTTATTTGCTGTTTGATTAGAGATAAGCGTGAAAAATTGAACATGTGTGTCTTTGAATTAAAGCTAAAACTTGAAGTTCTTGGGAAGTTTTTGATTTTGATTTACGGTTTTGAAAGAGCTGACAAAAACATCTAAATTGCGGTCAGAAAATCAAACTACATTTGCTTTTTTTTTTTTCGACAAAAATTCAAATCAACACTTTTAGTTTTAAGTTTTTTGTGCACTCGATTCAAACTTTCCTTCAGGTTCTTATACTATAAGAAGAGGTTCATGATATTTTCTATAACTTAGAATATCTTTTCATCAAATGGATATAACACTTATCTTGTTATGCTTGAAAGTGTTTGCTTAGTTTACTAAAAATTCATAAACTTAGAAAAACAGATTTGTTTAAATCAAAATTCGAGATCAAAACTCTAAGATATTGGAGCTGTCCATTGTAAAATATTAAGCACGGAAGATGGCATTATATATGATGACTAATGTTAATAATCTGGAGAAAACACATTTTGAAAACAACAAACTTTAAACTTTCCAGGAAGTGTAACCTTTTGAATCCTATAAAGCAAAAATGCAAAATCCACAAAAGGCTAGAATAAATCAAAATGGAAAATCAATTATTTTTTTAGGAAATCTAAACATTTTTTAATAATAATTTAAAAACCATTTTAAAGAAAGTGATTCGAAACGCCATAATTTTTAATAAAACTAAAAACCCAAATAAAATTACTAATTAAAAAAATATTGTCAAAAACAACTTACCTATTAACAATGCAGAGGAAAAAATCAATTTTTTAAAATTCCTAAAAATTCACAAATCAAAGAAAACAAACTCACTTAAAGAGAATCACTTTGAAATCAAAATTTAAAAAAAACTTTAAGTAACCTTTTTACAAACAAAACAAACTAAACCATTTCCAATTAAAATAAAACCAAAACACAAAATCAAAACCAAAAATTCACAAAAACTAAAACTAAAACTGTTTAAATTATAAATTTAAATGATGAGATGAATAAGAAATTAAAACCGTTTTAAAAACTTGATGGAACTGTCACAGGCATTAACAAATTGTTATTTAATTAGTAAATCAATTTCGAAATTAAGAAAAAGAATAATGAAAAGTGAAGAAAGTAGTCGTTTGAGTCGTGTCGTTTTGTCAGTTAGAATAGTCGATTTAGGTCGAAGTCACTCGAAATTCAGTCTCTCGGTAGTGTCGTACTAGGCTGACACACTCCCTCCCTGTACGACATTCCTGTACAAACGACTCAATGCAATGCAATACAACACACACACGTAGACAGAAAGTAAAATTCTGGCACCGGTTGAGTTGAGCACAGAATTGTAGTAAACATTATGCAGATGCGCAAACCTAGTTGGCATCCAAAGAATATTCTTGTCAGAGAGAATGAGAGACATTCACTCAACGATAAGGAGACTTGACAAACTTTGACGATGAAAAATATGCTAAATTATAAGTCGAGAAAAAGTTAAGCTAAGTTAAGTAACGAATCTGTGGGTTGACAGACACATTCACGTAAGAACAGAAAGAAAGCAGGAAGAAGCAGTCCCAAAATCTGTTCAAGATTTATGAAAGAATCACAATTCTTAGACTGTCTACTACTCTACTGTATACAATAAAACCGTCTATACGACCGTTTTTCGTCATTTAGGGTGACACTCGGTGTATCCAGAATTAGAACTCACTCGCCCAAGTCGTTCTCAGTACAGTGATGAAGAATATTCTTGGCAACAAGTTCCATTCAGTTGAGTGAGCAAACAGACAGACTGACAATCAGAGAGGAGGAGGAAAATGGTGACTACTAGCCAACAACAACAACAACAACATTTCGAGTAACTCTAGAAACCATTACATAAGAAGTTCAAAATCGAAAACCTAAAATCTCAAATTTCAAAATTTTCAACTTGAAAAAAACAAACAATAGAACTAGATTTAAACTTTAAAGAAAACAAACATTTAAAATTAGAAAACCTTTTAAGATCGTGAACGACAACAGAATAACATGGTTCAAATAAAAGATAATTTTAAACTGCGCATGCGTAACCGTAATTTGGATTTTGAGATTACAAAACTTTACTATAAAATCTTTTGATATTTAGTTTGAAAATTGGATTTTGATTTCCGTAAACAATTTTCCAATTAACACAAATAATGTTGAAAACCTATTATAAAGCTTCACAAATGAAAACAGAAATAAAAAAGTGAAATCTAATCTATAATCTCTCAAAGTTCATCATCTAGTCAGCTCATGTTACGTTATTTGTGAATACGTGTGGGTTGATGTAATCTTTTATGATTAAAAGTCGTTACAAACGTTTTGCTTTAGAAAGTACGTTTTATTCCTTATCTTATCAATCAAAATGCGCAGAAAAAATCCAAACACGAGCTTTGCTCTGACAAATCTTTAAAATCCTCAAAACTTTTGTTTTAAAATTTGTTTTAAATCCAACTTTTAAGATAAGATAAGATCCAATCTTAATCATCTTCTCGCGGCTAATTTTTCTTTCAAAAAAATCCAACAAATCTCCAAATCTTCCAACAAACACTAAAACTAACTTGGCGACAACCTTCTTAAAGGTTCTTAAAAGGATCTTAAAAAGCTCTAAAAATCTTAATCTTTTCGATAGCGAATAAAAAACATCATAAAAAGCTGATGACTTACAAATTGAGATACAAATTAATTAATTTAAGGATTTAAGATGTAAGAAACTTATTCAATTTACTTATCATCGAATCATCATCAAAAGACTGTTCATATAAGACGTTACATGTAAAAAGCAAACATGGGAAATAAAGATAAGGAGGAAAAAAGATAACAGAAAAAGGTAACATGAGAAGTCTCGTGGAAGATCCGGTTGTCCTCCTTCCCAAAAACATTTCCCATCCTGATAACACCCAAGACTGTATTTCATTTCCCTTTTATAATTTGCCGCCTAATTATTCAAAAAATAATTAATTAGCATAATTATTAAAATAAAATGATTTTTACGAAGGAAACCGCCTTAGATTATGTAAGGCACGTTTGAAACAAACAAAATCACTTATTTACACTACATTGCGCATGCGCAATTAGATTAACGCATGCGCAACACGTACTTGTAGTGGAAGTTTAATTAAGTTATTAAATCAAATTACCACTTTCTCCCATTATTATTTTGCCCATTATTTAATAAAGTAATTGTTTCCTCGTGATAATATTTAATTTCATATAATTTGAATTTCAGATTTAATTAAAGAAAATGTGCGGGAAAATATTAACAAATTAGAAAATTTTTCCCCCGGAAAGAGACTTACAATAATAACTTTCATCTTGATAGGAATTTTTCCTTCTTGGAAGTTTTTTCTCGTCTGATTTTAATTTTCTTTCACAGAAACTTCCTCCTCTTTTGCTTCTTCTCAGTTTATGATTTCGATTATAATTGTGATTGTGATGGTAATCAAAATTGTCGAAATTATTATCATTATCGGAATAGTTTCTCGGAAATTTTTCTGTGAATTTCCAGGAAATTTTACTACTTGTTTTATTATTATCGTTCTGATAATCTTTGTTGGGGTTGTTCGTAAATGAAGTAACCTTATCAGTGCCACTACTGCAGCCACTACTACTAGTACTATGATTATCATCCGTAGGCGTTGTAGGGTTGCTGGGTGGGGTATTCACAAGCTCTGTAGGTTGTAAATTATCACTAAAACTTAGCACAGCGCCATCTGTTGGATCACACAACAAATGATAGTAATAGTAATAGGGTTCGACGTTAGTAGTCGTAGAATTTGTCGAGGTATCCGAGAATCCACTATCAAGTGCGTTATTGGTATTGTTATTTTGCCGGTTGGGGTCATCCACAGATGAGGAGGTAGTGATTAGTCGTATACGATGTATATGAGGAGCCCCTTGATAAGTAGATGAGGAATTGGACGAATTAGGATCATCCGTAGGGTGATTATCCACCCTCGTGGAACAAATGTGTACTTTGATATTCATGATTACGGCGAATAGTCAACCAAATTCACGAAAATTGAGCACAAAAATTAATTATCCGGAAATTGAAATTTTTAATAAAACTGATAAATCACATAAAAATCACCATTGAAAATTGACACTTTCGAAAAAATGTAACAAATTACTGTACTCCATAATGAAGTCAATTTTCAAAAAATAAAAATAACCTTGTCCGAAATTGGATGTAACAAATCACAGAAATCACCAAAATTCACATAAAATTAATGTAAAACACTGGATGACATCAAATTTCAACCAATAATGAACACAATCACTTTCAAAAAAATAACAGAAAATTGATTCACGAAAATTGGAATGTTCGAAAAAACAATGAAAATTCACTAAATTCGCCACAGAAAAATCACAACCGAAAATTGACACTATTTGAAAGAAAAATTACTTTACTCTCAGAAAGTAAAGTCAATTTTCAAGAAAATAAAAATATAACCTTTTCCAAAAAGTGATACATTTGTGAGAAAACACTAAAATCAAACACAAATTCAAATCACTTTATAAAATAGTTTAAAAACAAATTTTCAGGCAAATAAAAAAATCACATTGTCTGAAAATTGACGTACGCAAAAAATCACTAAAATCACTGAATATTGAAGAATTGAATCAATTTTCAGTCAATTTTATAGCAAAAAAATTCACTTCCGAAAATTGACAACATAAGGAATCACTGCACAGACAAACACATAAGACCGACTGACTGACCGCACAAAACTAGTAAACACAGTACTGACCTCCCATTGCTTGTTGATTGACAGAAATAAAGCAATCAAGTCTCGGCGCATTTTCTCTCTCTCCTCAACACAACTCCCGTTTTCTCTTCTCTCTCTCTCTCTCTCTCTCTCTCTCTCTCTCTCCTCTCACCGTAAGTTAAGATTTCTAGTTTTGTGTTTGTGCCGAAGTCAAAGTCTAAGTCTACCACTAAACCTCGAACCTCAAGACAAGCCCAAAGAGCGCGTCTGAACGTTCGAAACAAACAGAAAAAAAGTCAGACATATGAACAGACGAACTAAACGAACAGTAAGCGCAGACTTGTTGACTTTGGCGTGTTGCGCGAGCGGTGAGAGGTGAGCTACCTTCTGCGGTGGTCAAACCATCAAAGAAATAGTCTGAGCGTGTCATAGTGTAAAAAGCACTGCCAATAGTAGAAACTTCTAATTTTCAGGTCAATTTTCAGCATAACCTACCTTCCACAATGCTTTTCTACTCAATTCACGCTCAACCAATTTTCAAACAAGACCTCTCACCTCTCTCCCTCTTCAAAAAAAATAGCGAAAGATCTTATCAAATAAAATAAATTGCAGTCATGTTGAGTGGTAGCTCCTTCAGAACCCACGTAACCACAAAATCACGAATTTTTCGTTGCTACCGAAAAAACGTTCTAAAAACAAAAGGAAGTCTCCAGAAAATAGAAATTCGGTTCGTTTTTTCGAACGTTTGAAAAAATCACTCAAATCTAGACATACAATCTTTTATTAGGCTATTTTAAAAATACTAAAATGTCTTGAATATTAACGAGAGAGGGCTAACTAACTAGTTCATTAGACTACAGTTGACTAATGAGTCTATTATGTTAAAAAGGGGGTTATTTTGAGGAGGGATACCTTTTTGATACTTGGCGAGATTTATCCAGACTCAAACGATCAAATGTAACAAATCATTTTAGATTTAATATTATTTATGGGGGTAGATTTTATCAAAAAGGGGATAATTTATGTATGAAATTGTTTGCTGGTTGAAATATGAGTGTGAAAAGTGAAATTGAATATCGTGAAAAAAGGGTGGAATTATTCATTTTTTCGAAATCAGTGTGGGTTTTTGACCTTTTTTGCAAACGCTTTACTGACGATAACTAGAGTTTAAAGGCCCACCTGGGCCCTAAGGTCCCTTTTTAGAAACAGATTTAAACAATAAAAAATAAACCTTTTACCAAAATCTCATCTCATTTTAAGTATTCCAAATTGTCATTGATAACTATGTAATTTTAATTCAAAAATAAGTAAAAATATTTACACAAATAAAAATTATATAAAACCATTTTTTAAAAGAAGGCAAAAACAATCTTGACAATCACCAAAATACTTCCAATACAAAACCACAAAACAAAGATTGTTTTTATTCAAATTGAAAATGAGATCTAAATTTCCCAATATTGAATGAATAAATTGTAGATTTAATTTTTAAAGAAATAAACCTTTTCTAAAGCACTGGTCTTTCAACATTATTGAACATGTCTAAGTTGTACATTGACTAAATGGTCAAAAAATTATACAAAAAATTGAGTAAAAACAATTTTAAATCAAAATTCAAATAAATAAGTTTTTGAAAACCATTTTAAGAACATCATCCAGAAAACTAATAATTAAAAAATCCCTAAAACCGAATCACAGAATATTCAAAAAATCAAAATCATTAAGAATTTCACAAATAAAAAAATAACCAGTTTTATAACCTCTTTTTGATATTCCACATAATATTTTTTTATCAAAATAATTAATCAAAAAATCATTATCAACCATTAATAAAACTTCAAACTATAACAATCTAATAATTTTAAAAAATCAAAAATTACTCACTTTAATATTTTTAAAAAAAAATCCAAAATAAAAATCAAGTAACCATTAATCAAATGCACCATTTCGTATATGTACTAATTAGTAAATCACCCCATTCATACATAACGTAACTGCAATCAGAAATTTTCCTAACCTTAAAATTATTATTTTACTTTAACATAACAAAATTTTCTACTAATCGTTTTTCAATCCAACCAAAATTAAGATATCCATCCGAAAATTTTCCATAACCAACATCACTCTCTCATTTCATCTCAATTACTCATCATTACTAATTTTAGTCACAAAAACATGTTGTTCATATTGCAACATATTTTACTTTTACTTAAGACTTTTACCCGATCTGAAAGCTAAAAGCTAAATCAACATACATCAAAATAGAGATATATACCGCTTCAGGAGGGATATGGCGGTTTGACTCTTTATGATAATATGCGCCATGAGTGATGATTGATTGAATGCGCAATACTCTACAAAACATCAGAAAAATGTAAACCAAAATGCGCATAAAGATCAAAGAAGACTGTGTCAGCTGCTCTTCAAAGTCTGCGCATCGCAACAGGAGCGTCAGAGGATGATCATCGACGACGCGCACCGAGGATGGCATCGATTAATTAAAGAGCCGCACACCGACACAGCAACCTATGCGTCTGTCGTCGGTCAGAAACGTTAAATTGCCCTCAAACGATCTTCTCCGACCGCACATTAAAAACTTACTATGAGAACTAACCGCTCAAACATTAAAAAGAAAAAGTGCGATAAGATTATGTCTATTGGAGCAAGCAGATTGCGCGGTGAGTGACGCTTCAGGCATTTCTACGCATGCTACATTCACCACCACCCCGGTAGCCTCTAGACTTTAGTATAATATCCATAAATCTTGTGATCGGTAAATTTTAGTGGTTTTATTAAGTGCAAAGATATATAAAGTTATTGGATAAAATGAAACAAAATGAAAAGTTTGAGGATTTGATAAAATTGGGTGATGAAAAATGAGTTTCAGTAAATTGACTTTTAAATTTTTAGATTTAATTTTTTTTAAAAATACCTGTTGCAAATCTGGAGGTAGTTCCTGAACAAAATAAATCCAGTATTTCTCATTCTAAAATTTCACTCAACTTTCAAACACAGAGCAACAAAAATTGAAAGAATCCGAAAATTGTTTATTGAAAATTGAGTCAGAAAAGTTTACTTTTAAATATAATTACCAGTTAAAGAATGGATAAATCACATGTCTAGTATTGACACTCAATTTTCACATACATAATAATCTTATACAAAATATGATTTTAAAAAATCTCTATTTGAAAATTGGAGTTTGAAAAATGAATTTTTTTAAAAATACCATTTATCACAAACTTGAGAAATCTTTTTTAATATTCACAAACAAAAACAAAATAACAACGTAAATTGAGTATACGAAAACTGGCTTTGAAAATTAAGTCAGAAAATTGTACTTTTAAGAAAATCACCTTTGACAATGACAGCAACAGAAAGACTTGTAGTATATTTTTCCCCACTCAAAATTTACTCACTCCCTCACTGTCTCATTCACATACAAAGTGACGAAAAGAAACGAAAATTGAGTTTTAGAAAATTTAGTATAGAAATAAGACTGTCAGAAAATTTACTTTAAATTAAAAATATCATTTAGAAATTGATTAGAAATCTATGCAATATTCTCATATACTTTTAACTCTATAATTATAGGAAGAAAAATTAATATAACGAAAATTGTGTATCCTAAAATTGTGTATTTAAAAAATTAATCAAAATATTGAAAATTTGAAAAATGACTTAGAAAAATGAAATTTAGACAAAAAACTTGTTAATGGGACTCCTCAATAGCTAAGTAATATTCGCACTCATTATTCACTTAATTTTCGCACACAATTTTCATTATTTAAATAAATAAAAATCCACTTACTATTTTTAGGAACCTTCGCCTTGAACACCGGAACTCCAGTCGGTCCCAGTCCACCAGCTTGCGCTTGCGCAGTAGCCGTAGCCATTTTCTCGTTATTATTCTTATCAATCACAATCCGTCTCCTTATAGTCGAAGCCCTCTCATCAGTCTCATCGGAATCATCAGACAAATCCGAACGGGAAATACCCGAACTTGAGGATAGGGACCCAGAATCCGACTCAGATTCATCAGATCCGCCGTCTGGTGAGAGGTCTAGCGGTGCAACGTCAGAAGCCTGATCGGAACTTTGATTTGGATCCACCAGGCTAATGTGACCCTTACGATGATGATGACGGTGGGTTCGTTTGGTTTTACGGGTTCGTCGTGTTCGGGGTTGTTGGGGTTGTTGCGGTTGTTGGGGTAATTCAGTTTGATGGTAAACTAGGTCCGAACGTGGGTACGGAATCGGAGCGACATTTTGAGGCGAAATAGTAAAATAACCGGGGTAATTCAAATAGTAGGACGCTTCTTCTGGATTCAGGTAATAGGCCCCCGCATCTAGGCCCGGTAAGTCCCCACTTAGCACAGCCCCGGTCAACGTAGCGGTGGCAGCACTTATGGTTGGATAGCTAAACTGTTCACTGTCACAAACACTAGCATTTGTAGATTCTGTTGTAGTTGTGGTTGGCGTTGGAGTTCCGCCGTTCGTAGATGAGATACTCGAAGGCGTGATAACCTCTTCCGCTGCACGGTTAATCTCAGCAGCAGCTTCCGCAATCAGGCAGCCAGTGGTAGTGGTACTGGAACTTGTGGTAGTGGTACTGCTATAATCGTGATTCTCCAACGACCCCCCACTGTCATCAACCCCATTGTGGTGGTGCAAGGGTCGATCCAAATCATCACCATCGGTTGAGGAGCCACTAAACCCTAGGTTGGATGGGGGTGGAATCAAAAACTGTTGCTGCGCATGCGCATCTTGATCCAACAGTTGGTGGTGATGGTGATGGAAGCCGGATGCTGCATCCGGTATTGGACCGTGCCCGTTGTTGAAGAAGAAAAAGTTGTTGTCTGGGGAGTCGGGATGGTGCTGGTGCTGTTGACCGTAGCCTATGGTGAGCAATTTACGGTGGGCGGAACGAGATTCGGGACCAAAATCCTCGTTTGGTGAGAGAAGTTCCTCTTCGCTCTGGTGGAGGGGTCCTAGATTGGATTGAAGATGGAGAATTGGGTTAGAATTTGGATTTGAATTTTAATAAATTTTTAAAAAAATTATGTGAATTGAATATTGAGGCTTAAAATTGAAAATTGGATTTAGATTTGAAATGACCATTTAAAAAGGCGCGGTTTTCAATGAAAATTGGCTATTGAAAATTGAAAAATTTAGATTTAGATTTGGGTTGACCATTTAAAATAGTTGACGTTGTTAGCGATACAAAATTGACTATTGACTATTTGAAAATTAAAAATTAAATTTAGAATTTTTGAATTGATCATTATAAAAGAAAACTGTGCCTGAAAATTGACCTCGGACGATAGAAAATTGTCATGAATATTTAAAAAATTTTGATATCGAAATTAAATTTTAAAGACCATTTACAAGAGAGGACGGTCTTGACAACGAAATTAATTATTGACCTTACGAAAAGATGGCGATTGAAAAATTAAAATTGTAATTCAAACAAACAAAACGTAAAACCATTTAAAAACACACTTGATGGTGGTGTTGCTGATTATGAAAATTGACTTTTCCGAATAAAGCTATTTACTATTGAAATTTGATTTTGATTGAAAATTGGAAAATGATTGGGATTGATGAGTAAAGTTGACTATTGACAATGAAAAGATTAGCTATTGACATAAGATTTTGGGCTGACCATTTTGGAAGACTCGCTTGTTTTACGAACCAAGTTGACTATTTAAATTTTATTTGAATTTGAAAATTGTGTGACCGACAAGGAAAATTGACTATGGACAATGAGAATTGTTTTTTAAATCTATGAAAACTGACTATTAACATTATATATTTAGATTGACCATTTACAAAAGAAAGACATTTACTTTTTTAAATGATATTTTTGATATTGAAATTAGAATTGGATTTAAAAAATTTAAAAAAAAGATTGGGATTGAGTATTAAAATTGACTATTTTGATTTGAATTTAAAATTGGCAAGAGGCTATGAGTGACAATTGACTGTTGTCTAAGTGAAAATTGGCTATAGGATTTAGGATTTTGGTTGACCATTTATAAGACAAGCAAATTTGAAGATGTAAATTTACTATAAACAACGGAAATTAACTATTGAAAGTTGATTTGAATTGAAAATTGACTGTTGACTTATAGATTAAGATTTACCATTTAAAAACGAAATAAGTTAAGATGAAAAATTAATTTTTAAATTGAACTATTGATATTGAAATTAGTTTTAGATTGACATGTTTACACAAAGATCGACAAGTAAAGTTGAATATTTATAAATTAAATTAGTTATTGACGTTAGATTTGGGGTGACCATTTAGAAGTGAAGCAGTATGATGATGAATATTTACTATTTGAATTTGGTTTGAATTTAAAATTGACATAAGAATAGCCTAGTTGATGAAAATTGACTATTGACTATTGGCTATTGATTATTGGATTTTGATTTGGATTGAAAATTGACTATCAAAAAAGAAGAATTGACTTTTGACAATAGATTTGTATTGACCATTTATAAGAGCGAGTGAACGTCGATGAAAATTTACCATTGACACTGGAAATTGAGTATTGAATTTAAAATTTGGTTTGACCATAGTTGGTTTTAGATTTGAATTTGAAAATTGGCTATGCATAATGAAAATTGTTTTTGAATTTATGAAAAATGGCTTTTGACATATAGAATTGGATTGACCGTTTATAAGCAAAGTTTTTTAGGAATGAAAATTGACTTTTGCGTGAATGGAACCAGTTATTAATTTGAAATTAAATTTAAATTAATAAATTTGCTACAAAATATTTGGATTGACGACTAAAGTTGAGTATTGAAAAAGAAAATTAGCTATTGACAAAAGATTTAAGGTGACCATTTGCAAGACCAGATTCATATGACATTGTAAATTGACTGCAGACAACAGCAAATTGACTATTGATTATTTGTTTTGAATTTATATTTGACATGAGATTCAGGATCGTTGTTGATGAAAATTGACTAGATTATCAGTAAAGATTTGAAAATTGATTTAATTTGACCATTTTTATGGAGATTTGGACTGACAGTGTAAATTGACTAAGAAAATTGGCTATTAACATTAGATTTGGGTTCACCATTTAGAGGCTGTGAAAGTGTTTGATAATGTAAATTGACTATTTATCGATAAAGATTGAAAATTGTTTTTGATTTTGACCATTTACAAGAGAAAACGGCAAAATTCACTGTATTTTCGAAATAATTTAAAAAAATTGAAAATTGAGGCTATTGTGAATGAAGCTATTTATTTGAGATTATTAAAATTAAATTTGGATTGACCATTTATATGAAAATATGAATAACGCATTAATTATTGAATATATTGGCATATTATAATAATCTTTAGAATTGAATGCGAAAATTAGCGATCAATAATTTGAAATCCGTTTTATACAGATTTATATTTAAAATATATTGAAAATAAAGTGACTAATTTAACTTAATTTAAATCAAAAATTCTAATGAACACTAATCAATCGTCAATCGAAAATTTTTTTCGAAATTCATTCGAAAATCCTACAATTCTTTAACAAACTACTAAATTCTCAAACAAATTCTTCCACTATTAACTAAATTAAATCAAATAGACTTTATTTTCCTCTAATCAACTCACCCAATTAAATACTCACTTCCTCACTAAATGCAGTGTGTCCAATCGAATCGAATCGTATCGAGCCTCAATCCAATTAAAATAATTAATTATCCTCCAAAGCTCGAAATTAAATCGATAGCCCAATCGCCCCAGAAATAGCAGTAGTCCAATCACTAAAACCAACTATCAAACAAATACAAACAAAAATCCACACGTTCGTTGTCCAATTTCTTATCTTTTCCTATTCACATACAAAGTACGACGACTATATGCACCCAAGTTGGTTGGTCTAGGTAGGATAATTAATTAAAATGTCTCCCATGCATGCAATCATCATCTACTTTTGGTGGCACGGTGTGTGTAATTAATTACCGTGAGCAGCTTTTCGTGATTAGAGCTCGGACACTTAGTTTGATCGACACTAAATAGTAGAAAGAGTTTTAGTAGTTTTATATATTTGAGATTGAAATCTAAAGAAGGATACCAAAATAGAGATATAATATACAAATGCACACACACTCAATTGAGATATGTCTGATTGCTGCGCTAGCTAAGATTTTTGGTTGTTGCTGCGCTCGTTAATTAATTAAAGCCAATTGGGAGAAATAAAATGAAAGAAAGCAAAACAGCTTCACTTTGTATACTAAATGAAAATACTAATACAAATTACGAATAAAATCCAGACAGACAAAACAGAAACAGACAAAACAGACTAAACGGACAGACAAAACAGACAACTTGCGCAACGATAACAAGAAAAAAGAAAAGCTGCGCATCATGTGCTTTGGACAAATTATTATTCACAGCCTACTTTAATGTAGTTTATCATGACACCCCAGAAATAGAAAAGTTGTGGTTAGCACAAAAAGAAGAAGATATAAAGTGTACAGTTTTAGTTTTAATGCATAAATTAAATGTACATTTAGAAGAGAAGCGCATGCGCAGTTGAGATTGGAATGTATCATGGGAAAATTTTGTATGATTAAAAAAATTCCTATTGGTAAACCATTTTAAACGTAGAAGAATTTGTATACGAATTTTCAAAAACTATAAACGAAAATCGTAAATCTGAAAATTTGAAAATTTGAAAATATGAAAATTGAAAATTAAGAAAAAACCTTTTGAAAATCTCTCAAGAGAAACAACTAAAAGTGCTGTATTAGCTTTAATGTCAAAAATTAAATGAACTAGCGCATGCGCAATTTGAACAATAATTGAGCATTTAAAATTTAGTTTCAGAAAAAATACCAGTTTAAAAATTCTGACGCAAATATGTTCGTACTAACATTTAAATGTTTAAAAAATCCAGAGATCAGTATTAGTTTCAATCTTTTGGATTAAATTCACTTCGCGCATGCGCAGTTGTATTAAGAAAGTGTTTTTTAAGAATATTTAGAAAAAATGCAAACTAGATGTTCACCATTTTAAAGGTCGAAAAAATAACAAACGTAAGAAAATTGTCAAAAATTTAAAATGAAAGTAGAGAATTTGAAAATTGGAAATTTAAGAAAATACCTGTTTAAAAAACCTGCAAACATCCAAAAAATAAAAACACCGCTGCGCACGTTATTATCACTACTTCTTGTACACACAAACCCACAAATAGATAAACAAACACAAAAAACACGAAAATTGACACAAACAAGATAAGAAGTAAACTTTCTCACGATTTCCAAATCAAACTGCGCAATCCCACGAAAAAGCTGCGCAATCTATGTAGATTTAAAAACAGTAATATATATGAAGATTAGTAACTAAAGTTTGTGTAGTTCACAAGAAACGCAAATTTAAATATTAAAAAACCAGTTTTTAAAAATTTTCAGACAAACAGTACAAAAAGTGTTTGAAGAACCAACAGAACACAAATCTAGAAACCAAATACTAAAACATAATAAATAGCACCAAACCTCAACTTTTAGGCCAAAATTTTAAAAAATCTAAATTTAAAATTCAAATATTTTGGAAAGTTTTGCCTTTTAAAAACTGCTTTGACACAAAACAACAGACTGAACTCTAAAAATAGCGATTCTATAAATGAAAATACGCGGAAATTATAAAGAATATTCTCGAATAGAAAAAACTTATTTTGAATCATTCTGTATAAAAGAATAAAAACAGGAATATTCCTATTGACAAATAAGGCGTAGAATAAAGTCACACCTAAAAAGAAGAATCTTGGCGCTCACTCGCACGCGCGTTCGTCATAAATCATTAAACGAATATAATATAAAAGAGAATCAAGAATTTCAAGCCACAAAACGTGCTAAAAACCAAAGAATTTAACATAATAAAAATACGGCTATTTTAACCTACTTATAGAATTTCAACCTGTTAATGTAGAAATAGTCGATTTTTGGTATAAGAAACTCACCATTTTTAATACTATTACTTGTTGAGATAGAAGTTGTGGTAGACGAAGCAAAAGACTCACTACTCGACTTGATTCCCGAATCGATACGTTCTTTATGAATTGTTCCGTTTAGTTCAGTTTTTCCGGAAAGTTTCTCATCAGCTGATAAACTGTCGAATTCATCATCTTCCGGCTTGAAGACGTCGTCACTGATGAAGCTCTGACACTCGACGTCCACTGCGAGCAAGTTTTCGGCAATCGCATCGTTTACGGATTCATCTTCTTCATTATCTGAGTAATCTGATAACATGTCACTGTATTGACGGATGACCCGCTCGAATTTGGCTATTTCCACCTCGTTTGTCTCTTCATCCTCTTCCTCTTCCTCGAGAATAGTTTCTAGAAGTCCATAACCGTATGGTGGGATGAAAATGGGGAAATCGTACACTAATTCACGATTGTTTTTTGATTGTTCTTCCTCTTCCTCTTCTTCCTCGTCGGCTATTTCCACAGCTTCCGGTGGATATAGAAAGTTTCTATTAAATCTCTCTTCCTTTTTCATAATATCCTCCTCCATCGCTCGAACATTCTCATGAATTTCACTCATAAAGTAATTGACCATCTTTTTACTATTTCGACTCCGACTGCTCGAGTACAGCTCCTCCTCATCATCCAACAGTAGATCATCATTATTATCAGATTCGGGAGAATCAATTTCAATCGAAGGATTCATATTCCCAAAATGTTGATCCAGTTCATCGTTAAGAGAATCGTCCGAATATTCCTCTATGAATGTCATATCACGTAGCGAGGAACTTTCCCGAAAGTTCCGTAAAGATTCTGAATCTAAATTTGATTGTGATTGATTGTGGATGACAATGTAATCGGATTCAGATTCGTTGTCGTAAAATTGTTTAGGATTTTGCGGATTTTGTTGATTTTGATGAGAATTTTGGTTAAAATTTTGGTTAGGATTGTGTTGAAAATTATTGAACACAAATGAGGACGATATGGAAGAATTGGAATTTGGCGATGGGGATCGGGCCATAAAATGAGCAGACGAATCGTTAGTTGTGCATTCTGAGGAATCCGAAATTGATATCAATGATTCAGAATGGGCAATTCGTGGACTATCTGGATCATCGTTAAGAAAGACATGTTCTGCTACTAAATTCGGAAGTGTAACGTCATTTTTGGGCTGGCTCAACGAGTGGACAATTGGCTTGTGACGCCAGACTGCCTTCACTGGAGTACGATATTTTATCAGATCGTCAGAGCTTGCAGTGCTGCCATCTAGTGCTGAACGTTGAGGTTGTTGAGTAATGTTACTGGGCATTGGTTTGATTTTAGCCATTTTCTTGATGACATGAGATGAGGTGAGGGTGGCAACAGTTGAGGGTCTTTGATGATGACTTGTGTGAGTCAACTGTTGCACTTGTGTGGAAATAGGAGGATTGGAGCTTAACATGTTGATTCGACGTTGTGGTGGTTTAAAATTATAGATTTATAGTTTCTGGAAAAGTAGAAATAGTCGAAATGTTTCAAAACATGTTTCTTGTAAATGAAACTATTAATGATTGTTGTTTGAGTAGAAATAGTCGAAATGGTTCAACGAGAATTGATGCATAATAGAATATATTTCTGCTTATGTGGAAATAGCCAAACTGTTTTCAACAAGTGATTTAGCTATAATAATCGTTGATGCAAAAAAAGATTTCGATGGATTTGTGGAAATAGTAGATTGGGAACTGGTTTCTGTTTCTGGTCAGGTTGAAATAGTCAAACTGGTTTCAAAACATGTTTCTATTGCTGGAACAATCGATTACTGTTTGAGTAGAAATAGTCGGAAATGGTTCCACGATAATATAGTTTTGTATAACTATTGATTTCTGATTTTATGATAAGGTAGAAATAGTCGAAATGGTTTCAAAATATGGTTCGTTCAATAGTTGGCGTGTAAAAGAATAGATTTTTCTGTTTGAGTCAAAATAGCCGAATTGGTTTCGCGTGACAATCTCTAAGAATCTTTTGACACTGTCTAGTTTTGATCACAAAATTGCCGATTTCTTGAATAGAAAACTATAGAAAATCATTCGTCTATGGTTCGTAAATGATTCGCAAATGGTTTCTTATTCAAATACTCTTCTTCTCTATTTTCAATAATATTGTTTTCAAATATGCTCGAATGTTATCAAAACAATGGCACACTGACATAGACACAAACACAACGAACGAACGAGTGCACAGTTTGAAGCATCACATGACGATTGGTATGAAAGCATGCTGTTGGTTAATGTTATTCCACGGAATCGAAAGCACAAATCATCAAACAGAAAGAAGAAGAGTTCAGTTCAGTTCTGCCAAACACTACCAGACAGAAAGAGTTTACGATCGAAGGCACACATACGAAGACACATACATTCGAAGGCTCACACACACAGAAAGTCAGTCAGTCTGTTGTGGGTATACGTAGTATAATGACAAGTTGTTGATAAATGATCGAGATCGTGAATGCCAAAAGTGGTGCAACTCGAGCGTACATCCTAGAGTACTGTAACGTAGTGTTGAATGTAGTGTAGTGCAGCAGTACAGAAGTTGATGCAATTTCACTCAAAACGGCAATTCTCAGACGCAGATGATGATTTTGTTCACTGTTTCGTATATTCACAGATGCACAGAGTCACACAGTTACGAATTAGTCATTCAAAATTGAATCACTATTCTTTCAAATCACTCGAAAATTGGGTTCAACCAGAAATGTTCAACCAAATTCACTTCAACCCAACAGAAAAATGGCCTCATACTGCATTCCACAATTTACTAATTTTATAATAATAATAAAATAATAAAAATTAATAAAATATTTAATTAATAAATTTAATTAGCTAAATTTCATAAATATGACATTTTATACATGTACAGGATGTTTGAAAATATTTGATAGGGAAATGTAAACATTTTAAAATGAAATAAAAAATGTTTAAATGTTTTAATGTTTTAGAAACATCCTGTATCTGCAAAATGCTAAATTAACTAGACAGAAATTCATTGGAATTTTGATGATGATTTTAAAATGTCGAGGGTTCAAAATTAGCTTGATTAAAAATAATATTAAAATGAGGATTACGTTATTTATGAAAAGATCTTTTAAAGTGTTCACAACTTTCTGTTCCAAAAGAGTTTTAAAAATAATTTAGTAAATTTTAGTAAAATGAGTGTTACGTTATTTATAAAAAGAAACCTTTCTAAATTATCTTGATTTTGAACAAAATGATTTCACTTCTAAATTAGTAAGAGAGAAAGGAAAAGATGACGTTTGTTTGCTTGTTTGTTACTGTGTGTGTGAAATGTCATTGAAATAGGTGTAAAAATAATAACAGAAGGAGGAAAAGTGAGCGAAAAATTGCGTCATTCGGCTAAAGTCACACACATAAACACTAACAAGAGTGTGTTACTTTGTATCAAAAAACAAACGAGCAACTAAAATTCCGAGAAAACAGTAATATACTTGAAATAGTGCAAGTATCGGCTGATTTGAACATATAAAAAAACTAAGAGGAGAACCTTTAAAATAAATCTAAAAATACTAAAACTAAGGGATTTTCTCCATTCGTTAAAAACGTTACTTAAAAAACTTTAATTAGAAAATCTAAATAACGAGCTTAAAGTTCGACGAAATGGCGAGAGAAAAAAAAACGATGAGGCAACCGAATTTAACCGAATGATGGATTAGCATTTGAGAATATATTCAAAATTCTTGTGTAGGAGGCCGAGTCGACAAAAAACAACCCAAATACAGCAGAATTAGTCACAGAAAATGCCCAAACTAAACCAAAAGCACAACTAATCAACCAAGAAAGAATTTCACAAACATAAGACATTCATTTCGCAAAGACATTTTCGACGTTTTCGGGTTTGCGTATTCACAGATTCATAGACAAAACAAAAACAAAGTTGAAATGGCAAAACGAAAATGAACGAACGTTCACATGCTGAGAGGCAGAAAATGAGAGGGAAAATGAAAACGAGTGTTGAGATGAAGGACGAGAAAAGAGAAGAAAATAAATGCTGGTTATAGCAAAATGAACATACACGGAAAACCGAAAATGTACACACGAAAACAAACCAGCTGGGTTAAGTCGAAATCAAACTGTGCGAGCGATTAGTCAGAAAACACGAAAATTTCGCACTTTTCGACAGTTTTCGTACTGTTCACTTCACTTTGTACATTTTAGTAATGTTAATGTTGGTTTAGACCGTTAGTAGAAATAAACCAATGAGACGATGTACACGAGAAGAGAGTAGCGTAAATTGGCATCGTTAATTAGATTAGCGCAAAAGGCCACCGCCTGGGAGTTTGCGTTGCCATTCGCTACACAACCAAACGTTCGCTTAAAAGCAAATTCATCATTCAAATGTGAGCACGGACACTAATACGGACAAATGAACGGCAAAAAACATGATCTTTAAGGGAGAGAGAGAGAGAGAGAGAGAGAGAGAGAGAGAGAGAGAGAGAGAGAGAGAGAGAGAGAGAGAGAGAGAGAGCACTAATACCCAAAAACGTTGACAAACAACCCAAATGAGCTTTAAATTTAGAGCTTCCGAAGTCAAAAACTTCCACAAATGACAAGCGAGAAGTGGAAATGGCCTTTTTTACCCTCTTCTTCTTCATACAATTCGAGAGAATTTTGTCGCTTAATCGTCCACTCATCCATCAAAAAGTATAAGAGCACAGAAAGTCGACATGAAGAGAGGGACAGTTTTTGATGGTGTGCACTTATTTTTTAGCTTGTAAAAAAGATGATGTTCGGTTCTTGGGAATTTTATTAACATGGAATGGTTTTCGAGGGTTCTTTTAATAATAATATGAATAGCTATTTTCGGAAGCTTTGATGAAGACTAAAAGTCACTCGTTCAAGTCCGTCCATTGCACTCGAGCCGACAGAAAAGTCGTCAACTCATGTATGCATGCAAAATGCAATAAGAAACCCAATGATAGTAGACTGCGTAAAAGAATTTTATATACGTTTCCCCGCGGGTTGAAATTACTTCCTTGAACTATCTAGTGACTGTTGGTGTGTGGTGATTCTTTTGCTGTTTGTTGTTGAGATTCGGTTGTGTGTTTGGGTTTGATGGGAAAAAACCTTTTGTCTTGTCATACTGCAGAGACAGAATTCAGATTCTGGTTGTTTAAAAATCATCATCACAAGAATCGTGTACTCGATTTTGGGCTAAATGCCAGGAAGGGGTGAATTTGTGTATAAAAGAAAAGCATCATAAGAAGAAGGGAAAAACAACCAAACAATCCATCAATTTGATGATAATACAAAGAAAGTAATTTGTTTACATATGTTGCGTGATGATGTTACGTTATATAACAAACAAACTTATTCAGATTCTACTAGTGATCTATTTTTTTCGCTGTCTAAATATATTCAATAGATATCATATACAAAAGAGTTCGTTAAGTAAGCGCCATCTAACGGACTAAATTAGAACTGCAAAATTGTGAATAGATTTAAACAATAAAGGTAAAGATTTTTTAATTAGAAAAAAATTTTAAACCATAAATTATTAGAATAACCATTGGAATGAATGCAATGGAGTAAGAAGGCAAATTTGTTATTTATAAAATAAATTTTCAAAGTTTGATAAGAAATCTGTGCTTTTGAGTAATTTTTTTTAAATATTTAAAATTGAGTTTTAGAAATAAAATTTTATAACCTTTATAAAAAAAACTTTGTCGCACACTGATCTATCAATAGATTCTGTAGAAAATTAAAACCAAAAACCCACTCATAAAACATTTTTAAAACCTGAAAAAAATCTGACATTTATCCCAACCTAAACTAATCTTATTATCACAAAACATATAACTGAAATAAACTCAACCCTTTGATTAATATTATTAAAAAGTGTTATGCAAAGTATGTTCTAAAATAATTCATTTATATACTTCATAAAATGAAAAACGAAAACAAAAACAGAAGAATCGAAAAACAAATGTGAGAAGAGGAGGAAAAGAGTTGAGAGTACACAACGAAAACACGTTTACGCGGAGGTTTCATATTTCACAAGTTGACAACTGATGACGAAAAGACGATGACGAA
Organism: Rhizoglyphus robini; assembly: GCA_023373905.1. Lineage (NCBI taxonomy): Eukaryota > Metazoa > Arthropoda > Arachnida > Sarcoptiformes > Acaridae > Rhizoglyphus > Rhizoglyphus robini. The sequence continues at coordinate 63,070 of JAKIJQ010000261.1, read as the reverse complement.
AAGAAGAGGAAGAAAAACGAGGTTTTAATTAAACACATAACAAATAACAAGAGAACACTTGACGTATTTGACGAAGAGGATTTAAAAATAAATTTCCCATAAAACATTTTCGCATTCACAATTTCGATCAAAAGTTAAGATTCAAATTAAGTTTTGGGCTAAGTTTAGTCTAGACATTGAATACATATGACAGTATCGATGATGATGATGAAAAGCACAAGGGACACGACGACAGAGAAAGATGCACTTATACCAGAAAGCATCACTTTTCTGGTAGTTGCACATCAAAACGTACTACGAAGCACCGACGTTCGTTGTTGTTAGTCACCATCAAATACACACGAGGCAAACAATCACAAAACAAAAACTATCCATAGACGACACAAACAGTGAACGGTCACAGTACGAGCTCTTTTGTTCTTTACCGCCCCTCACATCACACATCAAAACATCGTCATAATATATATATGGAATAAACTATAGTACAGGTCAACGCAAAAGTTTCTCATTTAGAGGCCCATTCGCAAAGAACGTTACAATTTTCAGTAATTTTTGTTCACAAAAACGAGGACTCATCAACATATAAAACGTATATACATTCAATCACAGACGACAACACACAAATGCACAAGTGTTTTCACTCGTTGAAACACGTTCGACTGATTGTTTTGTCAACCATCTGTCTATTTTCCCTATTATTTCCGAGACAAGTTGTCTGTGTAAATGCACTTGTAAACTTGTACTCGTAAACGTATCATTATCGATAGTAGCAGTTGTAATCAGTTGTATTGCCACCCACTTAACCAAACGCACATCCAAACCGGTAGATCATATATTTATTAGGGTCATATATAATCACCTTCCATAGAAGACCTTAAATTGACCACCAACGTAGGTTGTGTTGTTTAGACTTTAGTTTTGTGGGCTGTTCATATACAACATCATAATATATAACCTAAATTACTCCCTCTTCTATTTATTATATCTGACGATAAGAGAGTTTGGCTACTAAAATGTAGTCCAAGTTCTACTGCGAGTTCATTTGAAATGCCGACACAGAGTGACAATTGGTGGCAAGTCAGTAGTGACTCGTTATAATTGTCGAGTTGGAATTTTTGCTATTGTTTTATTACGGTTGATTTAGTCACATAGTAATTAGAGTATTGCAAGTATGCGACGCATCCTGTCTTGTGCATCATCTATTTTATATACATTTACATACATAGTAACGTTATGTTTGGATGACCTGTTGTATAAAATCATTTACGTATCAACACAGTTGACTAATTCGCTTATATGTTATGTAATTGAGAGGAGAAAATATTCAAATAAAATTTTTGTTACCTTTTTTAAAGCACCAAAATGAATTACAATCGTAATATGTAATTTATTTTAAATTAGTAAAATTGTGTTATATATTTATAATTTCCTAAGATTTCTAAAATGCTACAATGCCTAATTATTGGTCAAGTAATTTTAAAGATGTTTGGAAAAACTCACCTTCAAAAATTTTGAAAAAACAAATAACATAAATTTTTAACCGTTTGATACAAGTATTGCAATCATTTCTCCCTAACAATCTAAAATTATGTTCGAAATTCAAAATTTCCTACGCTTTCCAAAACGCTATAATTCGTAAAATTTAGTAAAATGGTTCTAGAGATAATTTGAAAAAACTCAAACGCACTTCAAAAAATGGAAAATTAATTTTTTTAACATATGTTTTGACCTTTTCCTATTCATTGTCGTTCCTTTTTAATTTTTTTGTAACAAAATAAAATTTAGTTTTAGATCCAACATTTCCTAAAACGCTACAATGCATAAAAAACCGGTCAAATAATTCAAAAATAAAAACCAAAACTCATTTTTAAAAAATTGAAAAATCAAAAATGTTTTACTTTAAAGTACAAATAAAGTTTAAACCTTTTAAGTTCAATTCCTGTCTTCCAAACTAAACTTCCTCGTCGTCATCGTTAATCCCATACTTGAGAATACGTAATAATTTGTCACTCATGAACCCTAAAATCTTACCTAAATTGACTCATACAAAAAGGACGTTACTATGTACGATAACTTGGACATTTGTAAGTAAAAAGGTAAAAGCACTTTAATAAGACAAACACTAAACTTGTTAATAGCAATAGCACAAAACCAAAAACAAACTAACCAAAAAAACCAAAAAAACAAAACCCTACGATTATAAACGACTAGACAATCTAGTAGACATGTAAAAGATAAAAAACAACAAATGGGGAGCATCTCATACAATAATCAGAGTCAGACAATCTCAATGATGTTTAAATTTAAAATTTAAATTAAGTGGTAGGATCGTCTGTCTGTCTGTCTGACAGGGAGTAAAGTGTCTGGAAGGACTTAAAGTGGGGTTTTGCACAACATTTTCACAGGTTTTAGAAGAGGTACAGTAAGCCCTTGAGGTTCAAGTCTCGAGACCAAAAAGGTAAAGACAAAGTGTTTTGGGCATGTCTACGCAAAATTAGATGTAAAAATAACTTTGTGTTCGTAACCTTAAACACAAAACTCTTAAGTGTCTTAAGTGTACCGATGACAAATACAAAGTGTATGTTGATATTGCAATCTATGCTTTAAAAATAGACTTGTGGGAGACATACAAGGGAGGTAAAACATGTGTGCGACATAAAACGTGAGTGAAATCACCTTTTTCCTCATTGTGCATTGAGCAAATATCCGGATATAGCCTAAAACTAACTTGTTGCTTCAAAATTGTCTCAAGATAGATCAAGATTTGCACTTTTTGAACCTACCAATTCAATTTTAAAGGGGCCCTAGACTGTCTCAAGAACCTTATTTTTGAAATGGCTACTGGTTTTGAGAGAACCAGAACAAGTCAGTCAATCATTGAGAAAAAACTGTTTACCCAAAACCAAAAATCGTTTACAATCAAACCCGCAACAAGTGCTTGGGCAAACAAAGCACCACAGAACTGATAAGAGGGCAAAAGAGTCCCTTTTCTTTTATTTATTATTTGCGTTCTCAACAAAAGAAAGTTATATATTGAGAGTCCTTGAACTCCACGCTCTCTAGGATTGCACTCTAACATTGAAATTTACTTGTGTGTGTGTGCGCATTTTACAAGTGGCCCTACAAGATCAAGGTCTATACTTAGAGTAAAGATGAGATGAGTGTTTGCGCCAGAGTGAGTGAAATTGGCTGAGCAGTGTGAAATCATACATTCGGACAAATGGGACTAATTTAGGGAAAAATTAAAATTTTAGAACTCTTTATTGCCTTGAGAAAATCTAACAATTATTCAATGATAAACCTGGTCAGTTGTTCAAAAGATAATCATGCCAATTGGAAAATTGATTATCTTAGACAATTGTCCAAAAAGATTATCCCAGTGAATTCTCAATAAAAAGAGATCCTAGACTATTGTATAAAGCAATATCCCAGACATTTTCAAAAACTTTTAAACACTTACGTATAATACAAATAGTAGCCATATTACAAAAATCACACAAAATCCACACAAATTTTAACACGTTAATGACAAAATAATATTTGGTCAATAAAAACAACAGGACATTGACAGGCAATTTTTCACTTTATTTTCACTTTATGCAACACAATGAATGGCCTTTGATGCAAAACCGTCACTAACTGAATTACTCATCATCAGCCAAAACCAAACACTCTTTTTCTGACGAAAATAAGGAGAAAAGCCTTTCGTTATTCACAAGCTTAAACAAATGAGTCCATTTATTTTCAATGTGCTGCACAATAATTCATATGGTCACACTAATGGTAAAACTGTGTCAAGTCTTGAGTAATCAACACATCACAACACAGAGTAGCCAAAAAGAAAGAAGATGAAAACCGACAGAAAAAGAACGCGACAAACAACAAACCATGTCTTAGCGTCTGCCAATTGGCACTTTACGTTCACTCGTGTGCATGGGTCGCAGCCGTAACCAAGTTAACTAATCGACTTATCATCAACATAAGAGGGGAGGATTAGTTTGAGTAGATAGTGCAAGGGAAATGTTGATGAGAAAGAATGACATTATCGATTAGTATCTGAGAGGACTCACTATTTGGTGAGATACTTATTTTGGGTGCGAGTGCTCAAAAGATACTATTTGTTTGCATATGTGACACTTGGAAGAAAATAGGGTTTGTCGACAGAGTGACATATCAATCAATGAATACTATGTTATCTGGTCTTTACGAGTCTATGAGCTAAAGAGAAGTCTCTTTCATATGTATGTATATCTACATGGCTCAAGTTTCACGCTCACAAAGGTACTCATTCACAGAACGTTGGAGAGTAAAAAGGAGTAGATGGGGAAAAATCACAGTGTCAAAATGTTGCATACAAAATTGTGTCATAATTTTTTGTAGAATATTTGCGCAAAGTTTAGGAAAAAGGGAACTGTGCAATTTGCAAAGTAACGTAATATTTGAATAGCCGTTTTGTATAAACAGTAATAGTCTTGTTGTACTAATTAATACGTTAATAATATAAGAGAAAAAAATTAAAATAAGTATCTACATTTTTTGGTAAAATCTATCGTTTTGAAAATCCAATGTATTTATACATAAATTAAATTAAATTTTAGATTCAAAATTTCTAATAATCTTCCCGAAACGCTAAAATGCGTAAAATTCGATTTAGTGGGATTCTGGAGATAATTGAAAAAACTAAAAACCCACTTTTCAAAATTTGAATTTCAAATTTTTTATTTATTTTAAAATAAGTTATAACCTTTTGATATGTTTTTATATTTTTGTTTGTTTAAATTTTCTATAAAACAGTAAAATTATGAAATTTTAAATTCAAATTTTAAATTTTTAAACTTCTTTCAAACAAATTACAATGCAATGTAAAATTATGTTGTTTAGTGGTTCTGAAAATAATAACTGGAAAAATACTAAAACCCACAATTCAAAATTTAGAAATTAAAATTTTTTATCGAAAATAAGTTTTGACCGTTTGATATATGATGCTAATTATTTATGCCTGTATAAATTCTTCTAAAACCATATATTTTTAAATTCAAAAATAGTATATAGATTCTTTCAAAAAAATGCTAAAATGGCAAAAAATTGATCAAACGCGGTTCTGGAGATAAAACTAAAATCCATAAATTCGAGATTATGCAATGTATTGCGCATATATTTAGTAATTCACTAGTTTGTACTCCCAATGTATCCTTCTCAATCTAACCAACATATATGCAATCCCCCTAGCATAGTAGCTATACATATTCACACGATATCCCTGGTTATCAACTATGCGCACATGCTAGAGGTACAAATTACTGCTCGTTCGATGCTAATAGATAAACCTTATTTGTACACTCATTTGTACGTACATATTTATAGCCTAAATATCATTGCCTTAATGGCCACCACGCATTTATCGCATGAGTAACCCACACATATACATTGTACAATGCACAATTTGTACAAAGTTGCCTAAGGGGAATAGTAATAGAAAAATAGTAGAGGGAGAAGCATACAACTCTTTTCGCAAATGTAAAAATTAAGAGCATAAGCTTTTTTGTCAACACTCAAGAAAGCGTGTGCTATATTTTGCAATACTCATAAATCACAAAGCCATTCACTTGGTTTAATCCTGTGATGCATTTCAACTTTGCTTTAATATACAACAACACAATCAAAATGCTTTTGTGTTTGTTTGAGTGTTTAAAGTGAAATACATTTTAGTTTGGAGTTTGATTTAGTTTGGAGTAGTGCTGTGTGATTTATGATTCGAAAAATGATTTTGAGTTGACGACGAGTTTAGAGAGGGAGTTGAATAAACTTTATTCAAGGGACTTGGTTTCTAGGCAAAAATATATAATAAATAAAAGATTTATGGCGCATATTAAAAATTTTGGTTTGTTTTAATATAATCGTTCAGGAAGTGAGGTTGGTTTGATATATTTTAAAAATTTTAAATTTCAATATGTTTGATTTATGATTTTATACAAAAACAACAAGAAAATGCTAATCTACAACAGACTCCCATGAAGTGGAAATTATGCTTTATATGCTTCATAAAGTTTTAAAGTTAATTTAGTTAAATTTATGTTATGAGAAGAGGGGGCTATTCAAATATATAGTTTGGCTATTAACTAAATTTACAGAGAAAAAGATATTAAATGACCATTTTTGAGGGGGAATTTGGAGCAACCGTTTAATTAACTGAGCTTGTGCCGAGTTTATATTTGAAATTTTATCAAAATTGGCGAATATTTTGCATTGAAATTATATTTTTCTGTTTTGCTAATGAAATTCTATATTAATAAGTATTCAATATCCTAAATGAACTAGTTGTTATTGAAAAAAAAGATCAAATAAATTAATCATAAAACCATTTAAAAATTCAATTTCCAAGATTTCATTCAAAATAAACTAAAAAACAAATAAGCAGACAAAGCGTTTTGTTTGATACTAAAAACGAAATTAAATACCAATTTGTAAAAAGAACATGTTTCGTGTTGGTTTGATGCGTCACAGAGAGAAAAACTAAAATACAGTTGAATGTCAAAAAGAATTGAAAGTCAAATAGAAACTGTTGAAATTGGTGTTAATTAACATTTAATTGACTTCAATTCGTAGACACACTTCTTTGAAAACATTCACTTCAACTTTGAAACGCACAAAAACGCACAAAATAGAACCAAAAATTCTCATTTAAATTGAAGAACACACAAAAAAAGCAATTAACACGAAACATTGAAACAAAAGACCAGAAAAAACAGAGAAAAACAGAAAAAACACAAAAACCAAAAATGTTTCGAAAGTCAAAAAAACTTCAATTTAGACTTTGGTACAAGACTTAATTGGATCAAGTCTTCAAGGCTTCAAATTAATTGACACTTCTTAGAAAATTTACAAAAACACAACAAAGAGATCCAAATTGTGTTCTTAATTTTCTCATTGAATTTCAAATTAAGACAAAATTAAAAACAAGAACAAATAGACGAAAAACAAAGAAGAAGACAAATAGACACAAAAACAAAAGAACAAAATGCGGTTTAATTAAAGAGATTCTCGAGAAAATTAAAAGACGAAAAGTCGTGAAAAATCGAGATAATTCAAGAAAATTCGAGAAAATTTCAGACACAAAAAATAACGTAAAAATTTTCACCAAATGTCACTCGAATCCAGACGACGACCCGTCTGGAATGTCAGTCCATATGTATGAGAATGACCATACGCGGAACGGGGACGGAGGCCACGTGGCTTAATGTGTCAGTCACGGCCCTCTCGCGCAAATACATGAGGGTGGAGTTATGCAATAGAAGTGCGCGCGACCCTACCCCACCCATGAAGAGCGTTACAAAAAAACGTTCCCCCCTCACAAATTTTACCCATTCATGGATCATTAAGTCCAACTTCCCCCCAGTCCCTTCTGCGGTCCCTAGACTAATAAATCTATTAATGAGATTCATGAGCTTTTGGAGAGAGAGAGAGAGAGAGAGAGAGAGAGAGAGGAGAGAGAGAGAGAGAGAGAGAGAGAGAGAGAGGTTGAGAGAGGGGGGAGAGAGCAAATGCGCAAACATCACGCATTTTGTTAGGCATCGTATACGAGGGTTTAGTAGAGGATAGATAGATAGAGCATAAACAGATGTTTTTCCTCTCTCTCTCTCTCTCTCTCTCTCTCTCTCTCTCAAGAAGATAGTAGATGAAGACCCTCTGAGTTAGATACTGTCATTAGAACTGTCAATTTCCGACAAACTAGTTCGACGCGAACATTCACTAATTTACGATTATTACAACTGAGCAAATAAACGTCTCGAAGAGAGAGAGAGAGAGAGAGAGAGAGAGAGAGAGAGAGACAATGTCGTGTCCAGTTTCACTTTAGTTCGTTTCATTCGTTTCATCAGGAGAAATAAGAGAAATAAGGGGAGTGGGAGGGGTCTTACGTCCAAACGCTATTTGACCTCATTTAAGTGTTTGAACGCGCGTCTCGCCTGTCAGACGGAGGCACTTAGACTTTGCATTCATGTATGTGGTCTAGAGATTTCATCGGTGGCACGTGGCTTTTGGGCAAATTTTACTACAAATATGCAGACCCACACATATGTCCCTAACTTGACAGAATACATACTTTTAACCCATCTATTTTAATGTAAATAAATCTGCCATCGATCTTGTTGTTAGGGTAATATATTGAAGAGCAAAAATGTGTGTGTGCACGTGTCTTCTTCCTTCGGGTTCAATTTGGCTAAAGTGCTTCCCGATTTTTATGCAGAAATGGGGAAAAAAGGTGCACTTAAGGAGTGTATATGTACAGAGAAAGTATAAAACAAATAGGGGCTTTTAGTAGAGTACATAATCAAATAAAGAACATATGCTAAATTTGCTTTTTTGGGAACCAATTTACGGGAGCCAATCAAAAGATATATATTGCTTTTTGAACAAATAAAGAATGTAGAGTAATGCTATTTGTCAAAAAGGTTTTATTGACAAATATAGTATAGAGGCATTTTTTAATGACAAATAAGAACAAGTGAAGTTGTAAAAACAAATAAATAAAAAGAAATTAAGTGTATCAGGTGATTTTGCTAATAAAGCAAAATATAATGAAAATTTCCAACCCTGGGTAAAAATTGGTATTTAATTCAATAAAAGATAAACAAACAAAAAAATCTGAGATTTTTTAAAAAATTTGGTTTTAAATATTAATTATAATTTTAAAAAATATATATTAAAAATATAAACCATTTTATTAAATCTCACGAGTGGAAATATTAAATTTAAAAAATTATTAAACCAAAATTAAAACTTAAATGAAATAAGAAATAAAAATTCTAGATTTTTTGCAAGAACAAATGACAAATTCACATTTACAAAAAATAACCTTTCGTAAAACCATATTTTTCCAGTGATTAAATTTATCTAAGAAAAATTCCACGCGTCTCAATAATAAATCAAACATCAATTAATTAATCAAAAAACATCAAAAACAGATAAACAAACCTGTCCAAGTTCGATTACTAATTTGTCAATCTTATCTCTACAATATTTTTTTAACCCAACATTTATAAAAGGAGCTTTTACCATTAAAAATTCGTTTGGTGTGGTAAAACACGTAAAGATCATAATAACCAAGTAAACTTAGGTAAAAATAGCAATAAAGCCATTATTTTGTCTAATATTATTAGTAAACAAGATGAATCACAGAAAAATCATCATTTCTCTCTTCCTTTTACATATATCGAAAAGTACTTTGACCTTTAAGCTGCTGTTGATGACATGTCGGTAAACATACATGTCATCCTATCTCGGTTATGTTTTAGAACGCATGCGCAAACAAACAAAGAAAAAGATATGTAAATAAAAACGGTAATATGTCGTGAATTCACAATAGATCCTGAGCAAACATGAAGAAAACAAAAAAAAATCTAGACATATTTCTCTTAATACCCCCCCCCCCCCCCCCCCCCCCCCCCCCCCCCCCCCCCCCCCCCCCCCCCCCCCCCCCCCCCCCCCCCCCCCCCCCCCCCCCCCCCCCCCCCCCCCCCCCCCCCCCCCCCCCCCCCCCCCCCCCCCCCCCCCCCCCCCCCCCCCCCCCCCCCCCCCCCCCCCCCCCCCCCCCCCCCCCCCCCCCCCCCCCCCCCCCCCCCCCCCCCCCCCCCCCCCCCCCCCCCCCCCCCCCCCCCCCCCCCCCCCCCCCCCCCCCCCCCCCCCCCCCCCCCCCCCCCCCCCCCCCCCCCCCCCCCCCCCCCCCCCCCCCCCCCCCCCCCCCCCCCCCCCCCCCCCCCCCCCCCCCCCCCCCCCCCCCCCCCCCCCCTTATTTGATCCCTTTTGAATCATCTTCATTTCCATCATACAATGGGCCACAATTTATTTTTTTTCAAATATTTGAGCCCCTTATCACCCGGCATGTGTTGATCTCTTTGATTGATCTACTTTCCATCAATTGCAATGGGGCCTAATTTATTTTTTCCCCTCTATTGACCAACTTATGAAACACCTTATTTTGATCCCTTTGTCTCATTACTTCGCCATCAATGCAATAGAACCTAATTTATCTTTTTGAGACCTAATCTTGACCCCCTTACTCATCGACGTTATTTCCCGTCCTTTGATCCATCACATTCCATCAATCTAATGGAAACCCTTTATTTTTTAAAAATATTTAGAAACTTATAAACGACCTTATTTGATCCATTTGAATCCCCCCCCCCCCCCCCCCCCCCCCCCCCCCCCCCCCCCCCCCCCCCCCCCCCCCCCCCCCCCCCCCCCCCCCCCCCCCCCCCCCCCCCCCCCCCCCCCCCCCCCCCCCCCCCCCCCCCCCCCCCCCCCCCCCCCCCCCCCCCCCCCCCCCCCCCCCCCCCCCCCCCCCCCCCCCCCCCCCCCCCCCCCCCCCCCCCCCCCCCCCCCCCCCCCCCCCCCCCCCCCCCCCCCCCCCCCCCCCCCCCCCCCCCCCCCCCCCCCCCCCCCCCCCCCCCCCCCCCCCCCCCCCCCCCCCCCCCCCCCCCCCCCCCCCCCCCCCCCCCCCCCCCCCCCCCCCCCCCCCCCCCCCCCCCCCCCCCCCCCCCCCCCCCCCCCCCCCCCCCCCCCCCCCCCCCCCCCCCCCCCCCCCCCCCCCCCCCCCCCCCCCCCCCCCCCCCCCCCCCCCCCCCCCCCCCCCCCCCCCCCCCCCCCCCCCCCCCCCCCCCCCCCCCCCCCCCCCCCCCCCCCCCCCCCCCCCCCCCCCCCCCCCCCCCCCCCCCCCCCCCCCCCCCCCCCCCCCCCCCCCCCCCCCCCCCCCCCCCCCCCCCCCCCCCCCCCCCCCCCCCCCCCCCCCCCCCCCCCCCCCCCCCCCCCCCCCCCCCCCCCCCCCCCCCCCCCCCCCCCCCCCCCCCCCCCCCCAAAAAAAAAAAAAAAAAAAAAAAAAAAAAAAAAAAAAAAAAAAAAAAAAAAAAAAAAAAAAAAAAAAAAAAAAAAAAAAAAAAAAAAAAAAAAAAAAAAAAAAAAAAAAAAAAAAAAAAAAAAAAAAAAAAAAAAAAAAAAAAAAAAAAAAAAAAAAAAAAAAAAAAAAAAAAAAAAAAAAAAAAAAAAACAACATCGTAATAAAGTCATGTTGTAATCATAATATAAGAATTTCATAACAGATAACACCATATATATATTAAGATAGAATATATAGATATTAGAATTTGTTTACGCATGCGCAGTTTGGGACAAATTAAGCATGGATATATATGCAAATACAAAAGAATCTAATATATGAAAGCACAAAGTCAATAAGCGCCCCATGGGGTCGTCGTCGTCTAAAAGTCTCATCAAATTAACGAGAAAGGGACATCGCAAATCTTCATTAGTTCAAGATATTTTTCTATTTCAAAGATAAATCCGATTTATTAATATAGATTGCGGCTTTTACGCTTTGACCTTATTAACCTTTGACCTTATTAACTTTTGTTCCTATTAAATTTTTGAACTTTTTTTTTTTTTTTTTTTTAATAAATAGCGCAAATATTTGTCTGTTTTGTCTATTTTGTCGCATTTTTGTGTAAAAAAGTTCAAAGTTCACTTACCATCTCCATCGGTATCACCACCCCCTCCACCCCCTCCTCCAGAATTTGTAGATAATGGATAGAATATATGAGGGGCAAGTTCCCAATCACTGTGCCAGCGTCGAACCGTTAGTTGAAGTTGACGATTCAAGGTATGTTTAATCAATTGATAAGTGAAATCCAACTTTGTCAACTGATCAATGTCGAACTCTCCTGATGCACAAGCAGAATGGTTGTGCTGTTGATTTTGTGGATCATTCTGGATATTGTTGTTGTTGATGTTACCATTCTGTTGGTGGTTATTCTGTTGGTGGTTATTCTGTTGATTTTTGATATTGTTTTCGTTGGATGTTGAAGATGGTGGTGCGTGACGGTGCAGAGTGAGGGGATGATTGTCGAGTTCAAAGTTGTTCACCGCAATTATCTCGTCGTGTACACGGAGGCCGCCTTTGTGGCCTCGACCGCCACAGTTGACCTGAAACAAGACAGAATTTAGGTTAAAAATCAGAAATTTAGCAATGAATTTTGGTTTACGGAAGAAAAATTTTTAAATAAAAAAAAGTTAAGTGAATGAAACAAGTTTAAAACCTTATTAAATTGACCAAAATTAAATTTAATAATTTTAGGATTCGATTCTATACTAGACGAGGAAGAATTTAGGGTAGAATTTAAAAATTCATAAAATTCTGTTTGACAAGATTTATCACAACAATGTTTTTAGAGCAGAATTGAATGAAGAATTTTGTGAGGAATTAGGGAGAGAATTGGGCGAGAATCGGGTAGAGTGGGTACAGAATTGGGCGAAGAATTAGTCGAAGAATTGGGACAAAGAATTGGGTGAAGAATTGGGGTGAAGAATTGTGTGAAGAACTTTGTATAAAAATTTGATCGAAGAATTTTGGTTGGAAGAATTGATTGTTAAAGAATTTGGATTGTTATTCTCATCAGGGATTGTCACTATGCAAGAGGATTGTTGTTGAAATTTTAAAAGATTTTCTCGTAAATTATTGGAGAAATTTTCGTTTTAGGATTCACAAACATTTGAGAATGTCCTTAGACTTCATTTTTGAGACTGTTTTCTGAAGAACTTTGTAGAGACTGTTTGATTTTTTTTCGATTTCTTGGTAAAATTTTTTCTGTTTCGTTGCTATTTGTCATTGAAATTGTGTCGAGTAAAGACGCTTGATCACTCTTCGTTACTACATTTACTACTAATAATATACCACATGATTGCCAGTTCCATCTTTTTTTATTTGTTTTTCCTGGTTTCGAATTTCCTTTTCTGTTTCTTCATAATAAAATATGATGATAAAGCACTTCATTTCACATTAAGACATTCTTATCTCACCAAAACACACATTATCACTCACTCACAGAAAAAATAAAAATAAAAACTAAGTACGAAAGCATGAAAGTACGATAATGTTTTGGTCTTCAAATGACAATTTTCAAGTTCAAGTTGAGTTAAGACGAAAGAGAAATCAAACACTTAAATGAACAGCGAAAAAACGAGGACGAGGAAGGAAAAAGAACATATCTTGTTCTTCTTCTTACCAAGATACCAAATTACTAACTTAAATTACACTAAATTAGGAGCTTCGTTGTTGAAGGTTTTTCCGTATATGAAGAGTCAAGAGTTACAAGTTAACTTGTTGTGTGCACTATACAAGTCAATTTTCATCACTAATCTTTATCAAATGCAAGCATAAGCAAACACAACACGTGTGGTATCTCTGTCAGTCAGTCATGACATGACAGTGAGACGTGCGCGAAGGCGTTCGAGACAACAACTGACATACATAATCGCAATCTTTAAAGCAGAAAAAACCAACATCCCGTCGGGATAAAGCACACACACAAACATAGTAGATAAACATTCGATGGGTCAGTTCTAGGGAAAAGTAAGCGCCCCCTATACTAAATTATGCAATAGATCAGTTATACGTAGTATGTAAAAGTAGAGGAGAAAATGCAAGTAGAGGAAGGAAATTGCCGCAAGACCGTGAAAAAAATGCACTTAAGTAAGCACACACACAAGACACTTGTTCTAAGCAAACTCACTAGTACAAAGTAGTGTCTATGAGATGATGAAGCAAGAAATGAAATGACAAAACACAACTAGCACGCATATACAGACAAATAAAGTTAACATAACAAACGAGTCTTCTTGTGTTCCTCTCTGTCTTCTATCGAGACTCTCGATTCGAGAGACAAGAAGAAAGGAGAAAGGCAAGTAAAAAAGCGATAAAACAACCGACGACCAAGACAACGAAAAACAACACAAAAACTTCCATCCATCTGCCGTATAGAATGCATAGAAGTACAAAGTGCACTGCGCGTTATCGGAACAGAAAAAGTAATGAAACGAAAGCGTAAAACAAAGTGAAAGTGCAACTAAACAACAACAAAATGCGCACAAGTCGCTCGTTTCGTCGAATCAAATGTTCTTATAAACTGAATCGCAAAAAGAGTACCCTCCGTAATATCGTGAAGCATGTCAGAGGGAAGAAGGGCAACTTTGTTCGTATGCTAAACGATTGTTCAATAAATTTTTCAAACATTTAAGCCATTAGTAAGATGTTAGACAAGGAAAAGACCTTAACTATGCATTTAGTTTAACATTTTTTTTACAAATTAAACAGTCGAGAACTAAATCAAACATCCAAGTTAACTTGTGTTGTTATGGTAGGTTACTCTTCACTACGCAACATTCCATTCCGTGTAGGAGAGAGAGAGAGAGAGAGAAGAGAGAGAGAGAGAGAGAGAGAGAGAGAGAGAGAGAGAGAGAGAGAGAGAGAGAGAGAGAAGGAAAGATTTAACCCAGGTGTGCATCTTTTCACGCTAAACGAGAGTGAATGCGAAGCTTCAGGCGCCGGCGAGACGCATTCCCCAACGCAATACAAACACAAAGGTAAAAGGTAAAAGGTCTTTTTATGGCTTTTTCTTCGTTGAAGGACGCAGGAGAGCACACACAACACACACACACACACACACACACACACACACACACACACACACACACACACACACACACACACACACACACACACACACACACACACACACACACACACACACACACACACACACACAAAACGAGAAAGTCAGGAAGAGGAGAGAGGGTAAAGGTAAAAGTATTACAATTACGAACTATCTGACATATAACGAATATCACGCATCATTTAGAACGCATCATCATCATCAGTCGTGCTCATCAACTCGTGCTGATAAGGTCATATATAATTTATAATTAGCTATACTACCCTGAACGCTTATCTTTTTTTTTTTTGAAAATAACAGAAATGTTTTCGAATTACAAACTAATCTAATCTAACGATCTCTTAATTGCTCGTGTGTTGTTGATGATTAGTTCAATTTAGCTTTCAGTCTTGATGATTTTCGAGGGCATTTTTTTCTTCGAATGCCACTAGAAATTAGTTTTGAAGAAAAATCAGATAAGAAAATGTTGCTTTCTTAGATAAGACGAATAGAAGACGAAGAGACATTAAGCTAGAGGATAAGATATGAGTATTTTTACTAAGAAAAGAAAATTTGAGATTTTAGTAAAAAATCATAAATCTTGAAACAAAAATTGAGAAACCTTTTACGAGAGACAAATACTCATACAATGTATTTAATTAACAGTAAAACAAAATGAATTTGCACTAAAAAGTAATAAATATAAATTATCTTGATAGACAGACAGTCAGAAAATAATTATAATTCAAGACATTTTTTCAAGGTTTCACCTTCAGACGAAAATTATAATCTCGAAAACAGAAAAAAAATCCGTTGATTAATGACTATTTTTAATTTTCCTAGACAAATTAATTTAATTGATTATTTTAATTAATTGATTGCATTTAATTAATCAAAACTACTACTACTACTAAATAAAGATAAATAAAAACAAATTATCGATTAATTAATTAATTAAACAAATAGAATTTTTTAATCAATAAACCATTTTTAAAAACTCTCCTATTGCCATTAAAATTTTTAAAACTAAATAAAAAAATTAATGAATTTACAAAAATTATAGATTTTTAAATCATAACCATTTTTAATTTCTTATTCGATTTCAATAAATAAATTTTATAAATAAATCAAATTAACGCATAATTTAACTTATATATTTTATTAATGGATTCATAATTATGCAAACAAACAAACAAAAATGAAAAAGAAAACAAATTTGAAAATTAATTGAGTGAACGCATAAAAAATTGCTAATGGCATATGACGTAATCAATTATTATGTCATTTACCAATGCCCACGCACGTTCATATACAACGTACAATGGTGCTCCCCCCACTCACATTAAACAAAACCGAACCAAATCAAAATCAAAAATTACCATAAGCCACATACAAAGTACGTACTAATCAAATCAAATCTCAAAATCAACTTTCACTTTCATCGCCTTTCATCAGCCAACAACTATAAATAACCATAAATTATAACCACACTTTATGAATGGTCCCTTATACAGAAACTATACATTGTATGTAGATCTGTCCACTACTAATTCCATATAGTCAAATTAGCAAGGAAAACTAGTTCAAGGACTTGAGAATCAAATTATAAAATTATAAAATTAAAAGGGAGAAGTTGTAATTGTTGGTGAAAACTAATAAAAGACGAGGATTACTAAAAGGGGAAATAATTAAAAGGGGGAACAAATAAACAAAGAAGACATAAATTACATAGGAAGATACATAATAATATGTAACCTTATTTGTGAATGATTTACACAAGTTTTACAAGAACTTTCCATTTTGAGTAAATCACACAACTCGAAAAAAACTATATGGCGATTTAGGTCAAAGAACTTTTGTAATCGAATAGGTAAAACTGACCGACATGACGATGCCTAAAATGTAGAATAATATCACTTATTAGTAGAAAAGGTAGCATAATTATGCTAGATCACGTAAAAAGGTGATTTTCTGTGCTTAATTTTGTTCCGTAGAAGCTGTGTAATCGGAAATCGAGAGTAGCGCGTAACCGGAATCGGGTCATTTCCTGGTTGAAAGTTAATATCAAAGGGAGTCTGGTTTCCTGTTTTGGTTTCTACTGCCTTCTATTTGTATAATAGAATCATTAACGTTACATTTTGTAGTCTTTTTTTTAGAGGACTTTTCCGTACTTTCAGCAATCGATGGTCGAGCATTTTCTTATCAACAAACGCGTTAGTCAGTTTGCACGTGACAATGACAATGCGAGCTTATCAAGTGCCCCTTGATGCCCATCGATGCCCCTCAATGATCCACTGTGCTGACTTTAATGAGTTACTAATTTTCTATTTGGCTAAAATGTTTGTGAGCTAAAAAATATTCTCTAAATGCATGTTGGACCTTATCCCACAAAATGTTTGTTGGATTTTTATCCCACAATAGGATCGTTGGATCTTATCTCACAATTGGGTCGTTGGAATTTATCTCAGAATAGGTTGATGGATCCTAAAATGTGTTCTGGGAGACTTTCGAAATGGTTTGCTAGGTTCTTCACCCAATTTGTGGACTTGGGAGATTGATTGTATTCCAACAATAAAACGTTGTTTGGTTGTCGTTGAATAGGATCAATTTTGGGGCGAACAATCTCATCTAACAATTTGACTATAAGATTCAATTCAACACTATGTGAGAAATCTTAACCGAAACACATTTGGCGAAAAGTTTTATTTCAAAGAGTAGATCAAATTACTGAAAATGGAATCTTCCCAAAATATCTAATATTTAGACATCTAATAGTTAGACACGATCCAGCCACTCATTTGGAAAATCTCCTGGACTAATTCTGGGATAAGATCCAACCACTATTTTGTGAGATAAGTTCCAACGACCCTATTTTGGGATAAGATCGAACGACCCTATTATTGGATAAGATCTAACGGCCCAATTGTGGGAAAAGTTCCAACTACCTATTCTGGGATAAGATCCAACGACCCAATTGTGGGATAAGTTCCAACATGCATTTAGGGAATATTTTTAGCTTACGAACATCTTAGCCAAATAACAAATTAGTAACTCATCGAAGTCAGCACAGTGGACGTTGAGGGGCATCGATGGGCATCGAGGGGCAATTGATAAGCTCGCGTTGTCATTGTCACGTTCAAACTGACTAACGACTTTGTTGATAAGAAAATGCTCGACAATCGATTGCTGAAAGTACGGAAAAGTCCTCTAAAAAAAGACTACAAAATGTAACGTTAAGAATCATTTGTATCAATTTTTACGGGATACATTTGTAGTAATCATGACGTATTTGAATTTGACATTTTAAAATAATATAAAATGAAATACATTGTATTCGCTTACCGTTATCAAATTACGTTCATCGTAAAAATCTGACAGTCGATTCAGGCTGAATGCGATTGCGGAACTGTAGTAGGTACTTTTGGGTGGGAATTTACGCTGGTGAAAGTTGGGTAGTGCAAAATAAAGAGTCACGTGATACTCGTGGAGACACAATCTCACAATTGTCAGATGATTTTTGACTTTTTGATTGGTCTGAACATTCGGAACCTTCGGAAAAGTCGTGGAAAAGGTTTTCTGAGCCTGAGACACGGTAAAGGGGAGATTGTATTCGTTTTTCAGTAAGATTTTGGTTGTTTTCCCAAGACTGGTAACTCTTGAAAAGATTTGTAAAGTGCTTTTTCTGATGGTGGTGAGGTGGGTTCGATTAGGGATTTTATGCTAGGGAATAAATCCGGGTCGGTTTCGATAGCCATTTTGGGTGTTGAAAATTTATGTTTTTAAAAACTTGTCAATTTTCAGACACACTCATTGTATTCACTGTAACACTTGTAACACATTTGCCAATTTTCAGGGCATTTCACAATTTACACAAAATCAATTTTCCGACTCACAATGTTCAGTACATATAGCACAATTTTTGTTAGACAAAATTTTTAAGTCAATTTTCTACACAATTTTTTTGTACACACAATTTTCAATACATACAGTTATCGGCACAGTCAATTTTCAGTAAATACAATTTTCAACCATTTACCAGTTTTTACAGTTTAACTTTAACAGTTCACAGTATACACAATTTTCAGACACTCAAACCAGTAGACACAATTTTCAATACGCACGATTCACAGTACAGTCAATTTTCAAAAAGCACAATTTTCGGTACGTACAGTACGCACATACAATTTTCAAGAGACAATTTTTGGTAAGCACAATTTTCACTACAAACAATTTTCAGTACCCACGATTTTCCATACATTCATATTTTGTTAGACACAACTTTCACAAAGTCAATTTTCACTAAACACAATTTTCAAACACTCAATTTTCACTTTCTCCATATTGTCATCACATACTAACACACTCTTGAGTTATCCTGTGACACTTTTGTTGTATTGCACACACACACTCCCTCACAAATACTCAAAATGTATTGAGGATGGAAAAAATTTCCCTCTTATACTAATAAGCGGATTTGTATGCTAACCGATATGATGGATTAAGAGTAGTAGAGTAGAGTAAAGTAAAGGTAAGTTAGTTGATGTTTGTGTTGCCGGTTGACAGTTGAGGCACTACTATCGATTGTGACCATCACCATCACTATGCGCTGTCTAATGGAATGTGTTGTGTGTTGTGTTGATGCGCCGTGTTAGTGTTCATCCCTTCTTTGCGCTGCTTCTAGCGGTAGAGTAAACTGTTCAACTGCTGGCTGAACCTTTATCCTCCAAACACGGTAAAGAGACGTGACACCGAACGGTAAGGTAAACTCTGTCTCTGAACTCAACACACAGGTCATACACCCAAACAGACACACGAAACCACAAAAGTTTTCGAATACACGGAACAAAAACATTCAGTAAATTACAGAGTCTCAACCGTATACACTAATTTTCACACTCAAACATGAATGATCTACAGTTTTTTGCTATGACTTTTGCCTCTGTCATCTGAAAGGTTTTTCTCTATTACTTTGTGATTTGATGGCTGAACTTTGTGTTGATTTGTGTGCCCGCCACTAACGCGACTTGTTGCAAACTCTATACAGTACTTTATTTGTATATGCAACAACTTGTGGGCTTTGCTTTCGTATGCGTATATGCTTCCATATTGGAAATGTTTAATAAAGAAAGGAAGAGGGCGCAATAAATATTTACGTTTGTATATGTCCGTTTGTAATATTTGTTGTGTGTAAATAACTTATCTCAATACGTACTCGACACTTGAGGCACACACACACACACACACACACCTACACTGGACAAATATTAAGATTTGTGCCTGTGCTGGCGATTAAGTTTCAACTTATAATAAAATGAATTTTTTGACAATTCATATTAATCCAGATGCAAATGTTTATAGATAAAAATGTAGGTATATTTTTAAATCTCTGTTCAAGTTGAACGTAAATTAAATGTCATCTATGCAGAAATTTTTTTTGTACTAAATGGAACTACTTTTTGCATGGTACTTTTTGGCATTAATTGTCGGAGCGGAACGTCGAGCGAGCGAAGCGAGCGAGTAAGTGTAGTGAGGACTCTCCGTCAACTCATTTGGAAAACGCTTGTCCGAAGGATAGCGTCAATACGGTTCAATGGATCGGTCTGAAAATTTTACACAATGTTCTGGTTGGGGGTGAAGTTGTGCCTTTTGTGTAATAGGTAAAAGGTCAACGGAGCAGTGATTTTTTAAAAAATAAATTAAATTTTGCATAGAAATGTGTAGGGACTGAGTATCAACAGTGTGTGTGAGACATAGATAAGGACACACGCCGAGCAGCGCGCCCGCTGTCCGCAAAAGGGATGCGCAGTGACACTCTTTTCCTCCATATATGTGATCACTCGTGTTTTATCATTAAATTTTATCATATTGCACACATCGCATACCTCTTCGTGTCTCTCCTATATTTAAAAGTATCCAGTCATCAAAAGAGTATAACTGATGGTTGTGTGATTGAGTGTGTGCCTTATTATCTGTTATACAGCCGCTCCGACTTCACGCCAACGGCGTTACTTATTCTTAATAAATTAATAGGATTTCATAACACATGCTGCTGGTTTTATACTAGTCTAGATTACAAGATTAGTCAATATTATAAGTTACAACATGTTGAGATTTAAAATTGGTTCATTCTTTTACTTTATTATATATTGTATTTGCTGGGGAGGATGTTGCGCCTCTGGACGAAACCTCCGAGTTGCGCCTTGTTGCGAATCATGGGCAAGTTGTGTGCTGCCAACGTGAACTCGAATCAGCATCGATCAACTATGACTGGCAATGGCGCTGTTCGCACCAATAAAGCTAATCGTGGTCACTACAAAAGGACCTGATCAGATCGTTGCCAGTTGCTCTGAGCCTCGAGTCTGACTTACATCTATCGTAAGCTCTACTTGATTTAGCTGTTCTGCCTGTGCTAATTGCTCTTTGTCCACTTAGGTATCTATTGACTTTGTCTGAACTATCTTGACCTAACTGTGGTCTTTCTATTTCTTCAATAACTTAACTCTTTTATATTCATATTCTTTTATTTAATAAACACATTTTACTCAGAACAACCGAGTTTCCAATATGCCTCAAAAAAACAATGGCGCCCAGATTTATAAGGGTCCCCTCTTACCCATTTTCGTCATTCTAAGTTTGCGCCTGAAGGCTTGCCTACTTTCGCTTACATTAATGCACGCCCCTGTGTATTTGCGTAAGCACAAGATTTGTCCTTTGAATATTACTTGCTAACTGGCTCAACAGATGGATCCACGTTTTATTTTTTATAAATTTATTTATAATCAACTTTCCATCAAGTACGAGTGAGGATCTTTAGCTCTAATTTTAACTCAAATTATTTTAGAGGTAAGTAGATAAAACATTTTTTAAAATTCAAATATGGGGGCATACTTTAATCACGTGATCAAGAAAATCGACTTTTTGGACTCCCCCTCCCCCATGTGATCAAGTCGTGATCAATGGCCAGAGACATAGACCCCCCCCTAGACATACACTTAATCAAGCCGTATTTATACCCAACTGGCTAAGCCTACCCAACTGACCTACTCAACTGTTTGTGTATTATTTACACAAATGTTACATACACTCTTGAAAGCTGTGGTTGGCACATTGAATCAATTGAAAATAATACAATTGTCTTTTAAAATATCATCTGAATTTGATCAGACCCCCCTCATTTTTCATGATCAATGTGTGATCATTTGTCAAACCCCCCTCCCCCCAACCCTTGATCACGTGATTAAAGTATGACCCCTATATAGCCAATGTAATAAACAATAAAAAAATCAATAGATCTCGATAATTTTTTTTAACAATTTAATTATTTAACCATTTAACCGGACTGAATCAGACGTGCCTAGCGCGTGTCGGTTTATTCCGACACCAGGGCTTTCAATAAATTTTTGTTGCGATCTAAAGATCTGTAAGCTTTTTAACTTAAAGTTTTTAAAAATTGCTAAAATTTTCTTTTAAACAGAACCCATTTTTACAGGCAATCAACAGTAGGATTTTCATTCCAGATTTACCATCTTTGTTAGCACGCCTGAGGCGAAATTGTTTTTGATATTACTTTTCATAGGAATCACAGTGATTTAAGGGTACCAAAGCGTTTTTCGTATGATGGAGTGGCGCTTTTTAAACCTATTTGATTGGTTTTAAATGAATACTCTACCAATACTTATAGACATTATAAAAAGAAAACAATTTTAAAATTTTATTTAACTTCCTTTCTCTAGAAATCATATTTGGTGCGGCTATTTCTACCTCGTAGTAGGAAAAATTAAAACGCATTCTATTAGGAGGAGATACTTTATTTGCTCAATGCATGCAACGTATGCAATCTATCCCAAGCCAGTAACTCAATTCATTAGTTAATAAACACATACGGTGACAAAATATAATACACTGGTATTTTGGTATCGCATCACTATAGATACGTTACAACTGATACAACAAGATAAGTACTCATATCAAACGCCAACATACCACATATACGCCAATTCACAACACAATGCATTGTCCCGATTTATATTACAGTCTGGTGATATTTTAAACACTAACCACCTGCCGTAATGAATCAATTAAACTTTTTCGACGACTATTCTCAAGAGGAGATGGACAGATGGATCCTCAATTACATCAACAACATGCTTCCTATCAAGACGTTTGAAGAATTTTTCACAAAGAACAAAGAATCAATTCGCTCCGAGGGTGTGTTTCGACTCTGTCAATCGCTGATCAATTTGCTCTATCAACCAATTGATTTGATGAAATATAAAAGTCTTTTCGAAAAATTCATGACATATTCCATCATTACCGTTCATGAGCTAATGCAAATCATTAAAAAAGCATACCAAGAATTTGAATCCAAAATAATGATTGACTGGATTAAACATCGCAACATTTGTTTTGTGGTAATGATTCTGCTGGATAAAAGTGAAGATCTACTTGATTTGAAAACAAGTGTGCGATTGTTTGTCTACATTTTGAAACTATTTGACAAATGTGAGTTTTCGGAAACTATTTTGTGGGCAATTCTGATGTCTGAGAGAGTGTGCTTGCAGAAGAGGTGTTGCGAGAATCGAGAAAAATTTCAAGTGACATTGGGGCATTTAAAGGCAAAATTCGAAAGCAAATACTATGACCCGATGAATGAGACTTTTCTCGATGTTACTCGATATCAAGTGGGATTTGCTGCTCGTTGGTGTGTGGACAATATACTCGATGAAACAAAAGACCCACAACTGTCCGCCATACCACAAGCCAAACTATCTCCAGACAGGTTGACTGTACAAAATTGTTCAGTCCTGCACTATCCTGTGCGTTCTTCATTTGCAATCACAAGTGGCGTATACTATTATGAGGTAATATGCTTAACAAATGGCGACATGCGTTTTGGTTGGTGTAGCAATGATGTCAAACTGACAATCATTGATGAGATAGGCGACGACAGGCATTCGATTGGGTTTAATTTTTCTCGAGGATTTGTCCAACATGATGGCGCAAGAGATAATGTGAAAATGCCAAACAAAAATGGGGCAAAAGCTGGCGATGTGATTGGCTGTTTGATTAACATTGAAAAACGTCGATTTGATTTCTTTATTAATGGACAAAGGATTTGCCGCTTTGGCTTTGTGCACTCATCCCAGTCTTATTTTGCCTGTGCAAGTCTTGGAAGTGACCAACACTGTATTTTCAACTTTGGTGGAAAAAAATTTAAATATATGTCCAATGTTTCGACAAATGAAATTGATTTACCTTATCATTTGATGCAAACTGAATCCTCAAATGGTCTGTATTGGTTCAAACAGCCCACAAATATTGTGCCAAATAAACAACTATTTTATGCAGACACTCTACAGGACAAATTTGATTTATGGCTGATTGAATTGGAAGCTAAAGTATTGTTGAATAACTTTATAAGCGAGAGTGATTTCGATGAAAATTTTCACGTTGCTTTTCAAACATTAATGAAAAATGAACAAAGCTATTGTCGTCTGATGCAATCGATTTATTTTCATTTTGGAGAGGCTTTTAAAAAAATCAAAAATTTGATATTCTTGTTGGACTGATTGAATCGTTTTGTCAAACATGTCGCACTGTACCGCTGCCAACTAATGCAAGATTTATTGAAATAATTCATTCGTACATTCAACACAATTCAGTTAATGAAAATTGTAATAAAACTCGAAATATTTGTGTCGTTTTAGCAATAATGGCACCAAAGTTTAAAGAACAAAACTATTTTCTCACAGATGAGGTGTTTGGCCTTATCGTGAAAACACTGGACAAGTCACAAGATCGCTGGTCAGTGCTGTTTTCTCTGATATATTTAGAGAAATTGTTCAATAAAAAAGAAAATTTCCTACAGCTCAACATTGATCAACAAGAAACATTAGAAAGATTATTTCGAGAATTGGCCAACGACAGTAAGATACTAATAGATAATGGTTCGACGATCATTCTCAAAACGATGTTGAAGAAATAAATAGCACGATAATGCTTACTCGACAAATCCGTTTTTGTGCTCAGTGGTGTATTGACAACATTATCCAAAATTATAATAATTCAGAAATTAAATCAAAACTCAAATTGTCCGCGGACAAGTTGACTGCACGTTATGATGAAAGCAATTGGATCAGTGTGCGATCATCATTTGCTGTTGCTGAATCCAAGTCCTACTACTATGAAGTGACCTTACAAACTTGTGGTGAGGTGCGAGTTGGATGGACAACCTGGGAATCGAGAATGAGTGACAAAAATAAAATTGGCGACGACGAGTACTCGATTGGACTTGATGTATCAAGAAAGTGTGTCTGGCATAAAAACCAATTCGAACAATTAGATTTGCCCAGCTGGAGGCCAGGGAGATGTTATCGGATGTTTGATTGATATGAAGGCAAAAAAAGTTTGAATTCTATTTGAATGATCAGATTTGTAAATGTTTATCAAAATATTCATTTTCATCTTGGCCATATTATGCAACGGCAAGTTTGACAACACATCAGCAGTGCTACTTTAACTTTGGACAAGTCCCATTCGGTGATGATCACCCTTTTGTGCAATACCCCAAATTTCCATCAGCAAAGTGATGGAAATCGGCACAAATATTGTCTCATGGAACCTATCAAGGCGGAGCGTTACTATTGGTTCAACTCAGAAGTAGTTGACAATCGAGTCAGGCTATTCTATCCAGAAATCAGCCAAGAAGAAAGTGCTAATGTGATTCGGACAATCAAGAATGTAGTTCAAAATCACAAAATTGAAAGCGTTTATTTACCTAACGACGAAATTGAATTTAAACGTTTAATGTACCTTCGTTGTATCATAGAAGTACTAGAAATAGATGTCGAAAAAGATAAAGTGGACACTTATGTTAGATGGCTTGGACATTACTTGAAATCGAAAAGCATTGAATGGACCAGCGAAAAAATGTACGAACTGATCTATCCCTACTTGCAACTGCAAGTTTTAAATTCCACTGACGTATCACGACATCGAAACTTTTGCATCATTCTGTTGAACACAATCAAAATTTGTCAACATTGCGGAATTTCATTCATCAAACCAATTCGCAAGGAAATTTTTAACTATCTTACACGAACCTTAAATGAGAGCACCGACAAATGGACAATGTTGATTGCATTGATTGCATTCGAAGGTTTAGATATTGAAAATAATGAACAAAAAAGGAGTGACAAAATGGTTCTAATGTCAAAATTTTGGGAATGCTTTTATGAACAAATTGAAAATGTCTATGAATTATTACAGAAACATGCCAACGAAAGAGCCAGCTACCAATTGTATTTGTGTGCCAAATGGTTCGACGGGAAGTATATTAGCAAGAAAGACGACACAGAAGAAGATCCACAATCTACAAATGCGATGCAACAGTGTCTAAATCCTAATGATAAATCGTCACGTCTAAAATTATCACCCGACCTATTTTCTGCCCGCAGTGATTGGACTTGGCAAAATGTTCGATCACTTCACTCAGCGAGTTCGAACATTTTCTATTATGAAGTGGTTTTACTAACAAATGGACCTATGCGAATTGGTTGGGCAACCACGGAAACAGACATAGAAAAATTCCGAATTGGCAATGATAGAAATTCAATTGCTTTGAATTTATACAACCAATGCGTGTGGCACAATAAAGTGAAAAAACTGATAAATTTGGATAAATGGAAAGCTGGAGATATTATAAGTTGCGTAATCGACATAAGTTCCAAAAATTTAATTTTTATCTTAATGGCGAACGAATCGTCCTTTTATTTGACCCTTATTTTTCTTCAAACCCATATTATGCAACTATTGGTCTTGGATCACATCAACAAGTTTACGCAAATTTTGGTCAATTACCATTCAAGTATCCACATTTGGGAGGCAAAAATATCTTCACTAAAACTAACAACAACTCGCAAATCAGTTTGACAAACTCAAGATTTTTTAGATAGTATAGTTATTATATCATCTACACCATCATTAATGACATTTAATCACGGTAATTATTCACAAGCACAAATTAAATTTTAATTAAATTTTTAAATACTTTATATATATTACATTTAGGTATATCGTTAAAGCGGCCTCAAATATGTCAATTTTGCAACCAATCCTCTTCATCATCTAACCGAGTTCGAATTGAATGCTGCGAGGATTCATTTTTAAAGCCTTGTCGAAAATGTAACAAAAAATACTAACATGGTTGCTAAATATGAATTACAAAATTGCTTTAAAGGAAAGTTTAAAAATAATGGTGACACCGACTAAAATTAACATAAGCGTATTTTCAACGTATTTTGTAAAAAAAATCATACTTGACTACCAATAAACGATTTAAACTTAAGTCTACTCGACCTAAGCCAACAATTATTCTTTCAGGGGGTTAATACAGATTTAGTATAATTGTCAAAGCTGAACGATCGAGCGAAGTGAAGTGACGACTCTGCGTTCACTTGCGATTGGAAAAGGCTTGTCCGCAGGATAACGTCTATACTATTCAATGGATCAGTCTGAAAATTTTACACAATGTTCTGGTTGGGGTGAAGATATGCCTTTGGCCCAAATAGGTCACTATAGGTCAAAGGTCACCGGAGATAAAAATATTTAATGATATTTTACATAGATCTGTATTGAGAAATGAGTTGATGTGTGTGTCTGTCGTACGATGATGACCCATCGATGACTAAACTAATGAGGATGGGTGCTCGCGATACTTCCGCTTCGACTTCACCTAACTTCACTTAAGACTAGTTAATATCACCGTTCGATGGAGCCATAAGAGTGACGCCATAAGAACAGGCACAACGATTGCTTAATGCAGGTTACATGAATGCTTCATATTTGTATTTTACGCAATTTCTCTCTCACTAAATTACATCTAAAATTGAGCGACATTTGCATTGTTTACTCTTCCCACCCCAATCCTCATGCCAGTGTGCTCGCTTCTTTCTATTCGTAATCTGGTAGTCATTGGTTACAACGGATTGAGAGCCCAGTGAGTTAGTAGGCTCATTTGTACGTGGTACATCTATGTGTATAGCATGTAATAGCATTCTGTACACTGTACACTGTGTTCCTTCAGTAGAGATGGAGAGGCTTTGGTCGCGGCGCTCGCGGTTGATATAATTTAAAAGCTTCGTCAAGTCCAACTTTTGAAGTTAGTAATAATTAAAAGTTTCGTAAATGTTGATCGTGTAAGTGATAAAAATGAGCCTGAATTCTAATGAATGTTCAATAAAAATATTTCGGGATATAACCTTAACGGCTCTTTCTGTCGAATGTTCGGTTCTATGTGAGAGGGGAGAATGTAAAATACATTTAAAAACGAGGGTGATCTACAGTTGATTCTAAATTTATTAACACTACGGCTGTTTAACATGTCAGATGCCAGTAATGCAAGAGGAAAGTTGTCACAATTGATATGATTTTGCATTGAATGCAATGGTATTGTCGCCATAGTATCGAGATTACTTTTTGACTGTTTGTAGCAGGAGCAAACAAGTGGTTAGTGTTTTTACACCACTACAACACCTAACCGGTGTCTTTACCGTGAATTTTTTTTATTCTCTTTCATCTCATCATTTTTCAATTGTTTTGATTAACAACAAGAGTTGCTTCTAAAAAATGGCTGGTTCATTTTTTGCCGATAGTGCACAAGAAACACTCAAGCCAATTATACAAAATTACATTGAAAATAAAAGTGACATTAAACAGCTTACCGAAGAAATTGATCTACACGATGAAAATAAATTTCAAAATAAAATACTGCGGCTAGCTCAAGTGCTAATCATTGAACTTAAAGATGCGCGAATAGATAGAGTAAAATATAAATTATTGTTTAAAAAGTTTTATTCTGCCTCCGAAGGTGCACCGCTTGAGTTGTTGGAAGAAGTCATCGAGCGATACAATCGCAATATATCTTTGTACACACACGCGTATCAAGATCGAAATATCTGTCTTGTGCTGCTCAACATTGCCGCATATTTAATCGATGGAGATTGTGATGATAAGAATGATTACAAAGTTGATACTATTCTCGATTTCATGTGTACAAATATATTTACACAGTGTAAAAACCAGGAAGCAATTCTGTATGCCATTTTGTTTATTGAAAGGCTCTACTTTAACAAGTGCCACTTCAATGGTAGAATTGTCGAGATTTTGTCGTCGTCTACAAGTGAACAGTGTCAGAACATTTGTGAGATCAACTTTGACCCCTTGAATTTGCTGAAAAAATCAAATAACTTTTTGTGAACATTGGCTACTTTGTCGGGCACGCATTCCTGCAATTGATTCACTACCACAATTCAACAAAATTCCCTTTAATTAAATTTTGGCCTAATAGCCTAATTGTAAGGTGTGATAATTTCTCCTCTTATGAAAACCAGTTGAATGTCCCGGTACGTTCCATGTTTGGCGTTAGTACGGGAAGATTTTATTACGAAGTAACCTTTATGACCCATACTAGTAGTATGCGAATTGGTTGGATGAACGACAAATGCAAATTAACTACCGAAAATCAAATCGGCGATGATAAAAACTCAATTGCGCTGGATGTTGGCAAGAAAGTGCTTATTTATAATAATTCGGAAATTACTAGGAAAGTTACTATAGCCGATTTCAAGGAAGGTGATGTCATCGGTTTACTGATTGAAATTAAAAAAGAACATATAATTTTCGAATTTTATCTAAATGAAAAGCAAATGAAATTTTCTGATATCAATTTTGATTTTCAATTAAAAGCAAAAGCCTTCTATGCTGTAGCTTCACTCCCTTATAATCAGCAGTGTCATTTCAATTTTGGAGAAGTCAAATTTGCGTACGCTGAACAAAATGGTTACACCCATTTTGATCGCTTCAATCAAATAAGCACTCAAAAACACTGTCTGCTTGAGCCAGTGCTGACTAATAACTTGTACTGGTTCAAACAAGAAAATTTAAAAGTTAATACACAGTTGAGTGTGTCAACTTTTGAGGATGACCATCAAATTGCTTTTGACCGAATGGTTATTAAAATGCAAATTCAATCATCAAAAGACAATACTGATGTAGAAACATTTGAACGTGAATTAAACTGTGATATTGAACACTTTCTCAGCCAAAGCTCGCCTTATCTTCGATTTATACAGTCGGTGATAAATGAAACCAAAAACGAAAATATAAGTGACAACAAAACTGATATAATGGCCAGTTGGATTCAGCATTGTTGTAAAAAGTTGTTGCCCAAATTTCAGACTACAGAATATATTACTTTGCTTGAAATGCTTTATCCATTGATGAAAATACCTCTCAAATATGATCGTGACAGAAATATTATGCTAAAACGCTACGTCCTGATCATCATATCGATTACCGCGAGATTGGATAAAAAAGCGTAATTATTTCAAAAACTACGAAATATTATTATTTCTCCTTAAAACACTGAAAGCGAGAACCGACAGTTGGAGCACACTTTATGCTATCAAATGTCTCGAAACTGTGGTTGACGACAACAAAATAAGTTTACAGAATAAAAGACTTCAAGTAGAATTTGAAAATGTTTTGAATTTTTTGAGAAATAATTTAAAAAAATATTCTATTGAAATGCTAATTGAGTCAGGCAACATTTGTTTGCAATATCAAATTAGTACCTGTGCTCAGTGGTACTGGAGCAACGTTTTTGAAGCAAAAATACCCGAAATTAATCCAAATGTTAAATTACATTCTGATGAAACGGTAAATTCTGTCCGCAACGATAAAATAACTCACATTACAGTGAGATCATCAACACCAAGCACCACCGATGAAGTGTACTTTTATCAGGCATTACTGCTCACGAGTGGTGAAATGGGATTCGGATGGATAAATCGTGAGAGTGAGCTCGAAAAAGGCAAAAAACTCGGTCATTATAATCATTCGATTGGATACTGTGGATATCGCAAAGAGGTGCTTCAAAATTTTATAAAATCGGTTAATCAACCTAACCAATCGCAAATCGAAATTGACAATTCAGAAAGTATACAATGGGCAACAGGGGATGTGGTGACATGCATAAATGATGTGAAAAAGCAAGAATTTACTTTTTTATTTAAATACAAAGCTAATTTATCAAAAAATAATTACTGAATCTACAAAATATTACTATCCAGCCGTTACCTTGTCATCTGGTCAACAGTGTTGCCTATTTACAGATAAAAAGTTTCTAGAAAATAAGCTGAAAAATGGAAAAGAGTGTACAATTCAGTTGCTCGAGCCAAGTTTTATTGAGAAGAGCTATTGGTTCAAAGAGAAGGAGTCTGACAAGTTCAAACAGATAAACTTTTACTTTTATAACAAGCAGCCTATATTTGAAGAGAAAGTTTCAAAACTGCTGTACAACTCAGAATTCGACAAACTTTACATCAAAAAATTGTCAAACAAGCTGCCTTCCTGTATTCGCCTGATTGAAGCAATAATTGTTTCAAAATACGCATTCAAAAATGTTGTCCAAAATTTTCATAAAATTAACCATTTTGGAAAATGGATTTCAATATTAATGCACAATTTGGATCAAACGCAATTCTTAGCAAAATTTCTTGAATTGTTATATCCATACATGCAAAGGCCCATTTTGAATGCTCTCGGAAAAGCAGTTTATCAGTCGATGCACAGGAAAATTTGCATTGTGCTTTCACTTGTTCACCGACATCTTCTGAGCCCACTCAAAAATCAAATTGATTCAACCATTTACGATTACTTGGAGAGAATATTTTTTGAATGTTTAGACAAAACAACTCTACTATTTGCAATATCTGTGCTTAAAATCTATGCCAAAGAACCCGAAAATGCAAAAATAATTAATAATGAAACTAAAATGAGGCAAATTTTGAAGCAACTCTCAAATCAGTCAATCAATTTTCAAGATAAAGGATCTATTAAATTTCAAGTAGGATTTTGCGCTGAAATTTTAATTGATACTATTGAAAATAATAAAATAAAAGACGAAGAAAGAGCTGGACACAATTCTGCGAATTCGGTTCCTAGCAACAGCGCTACAAACGAACTGTCTGAAAAATGGACTGAAAGTTTAACAATTCGAAGTGACTGTGGCTATCAAACCATTCGGTACAGTCGCTTTTCGACAAATAACCACATGTATTACTATTACGAAGTGCACATTAACACCTATGGAAAAATAAGAATAGGTTGGGCCACTGAGGCACTGGATATCAAGAGTAAAATTGGCTATCACAGCACTTCGATTGGCTTTGACGGCTTCAGTTGCCGGTTGTGGAGGTGTGTCGATGGCAAGGGAAAATATCACCAACTTGGACCAGATGCCAAATGGAAGGTTGGTGACACGGTGGGTTGTTTGATTAACATTGCAAAATGTGAAATCGCATTCTACATCAATGAGAAAATTGTCTCTTTCGACAATGTGCTCATAGAAGATTTGGAAGAGCATTTTGTGGCACAGACAAACTATTTTGCTGCAGTTACATTGTCATGCTATCAACAGATTGAAGTGAATTTTGGTACAAAATTTAAAAATACTCCAAGGGCCAAATATAAAACATTGAAGACGTTTGAAAACGCAACTAATATTAACAACTATCATTATTCGCAATGCTTCAACAAATATACGGATTCTATTCATGCGGAGAAACGAGCCAGTGTAACTGTAGAAGATGTTAATATTAAGAAAAAAATACGAATTGCCTGGTAAATATTTCCATTATTTTATGATGCATAAAATATTTAATTAAATCTTTTTTTAGATTATCCTAACAAACGACAATGTATTGACCAAGAGACGGAATAATGTCTTGTGTTACTAATTTAAAAAAAATATTTAGTCAATTAATGAAACTCGATTTTAAAAATTCTGTCACTGCAAAAAAAAAGTTTTCCCTCCTATTTTCCACACAAGTTGGCAATTAACCTGTCACAATAGAGGCACTACTATACTGTAAAATGACCTATTTTAATGCTCAAAGTAGGTTTTCAAAGAATAACAACAAAGTAAAAAAACATATTGAACTTTTTTTATCAAATAAAATAGAGTTTGGTCGTTGAATTTGAGTGAAACTCAAAAAAATCGAACACAAAACTTTAAAATACTATTCAATTGTCAAAAAGCGAATGAAACGAACATTTTCGGTGGAAAAGTTTTCCCGGTTTTTGAAATAAATTGCAACACACTGGTCCATTGGGACACACTTTATAAATGTCCGGAATGGCACATTAATAACAGTCAAGTCATGTCATTCGAATCAAGAGACGTGATAACAACATAGTAGTTCATAGTGGCAATTATTTGGAGCGAGCTCCAGGCATCACCAAGAATTGTGACCTGTGATCTTGAGATCACGACCTTAATATCCAATCGTTCGCGGTCCAGGAAACTTTCGTACAAAATTTGTTTACAAATAAAATACAATGTTCATCTTGGAAAAGAATGTACCAAGAGTGAACTAGTGTACATAATAGAAAATGAATTTTAATAATGCAATATTGTTAAAATATGCAATAGATTTATTGACAGATAAATAGTTATTCTTGATTAAGGATAAAATAAGATACAAGATAAATACATTGACAATAATGCAATCGGCAGACAACACAATAGGAAAGCGCAAAGGTAAAGTAGTCAACAAACCTAAAGTGGACAGAAGAGACAAGTTAGTACTCACGATAAAGTGTGGCACAACACGAGGACTTACTGGTAAATGGTAAGCCTCACACTGGTCAACAGTCTGTAACGAAGCATGGGAGAGCGAGGCTTATATACACCAGAAGGACATGACCATCAAGGGAGTAATGACAGACAGCGACACCGGTCAGTCATCGATCAGGTCATTTGTACGCATCGAATAGTCATCACCATGACTTGCCATAACCAGCGCTAGGTGAGACACGTTCACTCGATCGTCACAATCATCATTGGCACTCATCAGTTCGACTGAGTCATTTGGAACGGATTACTGATTGGACACAAAAAGTAACCTTCTGGTGAGCAAGTCAACCGCAATCGTCTGGACTAATCTGCTATTCGGCAGAATCAACTGAATCCTTCGAACCTAACTGAATCAACCGACTTTTCTACATACTTGAAATAATCATCCGTAGAAGACGATCACCCGATCGTCTCTAGGATTAAATCATCATGTTTTTCTTTATTTTGGAACTCAACGTATTGGCCATTGAAGACAGACATTCCTGATTCTCCCTGGACCAATTACTCAACTTGAATATATACCTAATCCGGGAAGCATCAACCCGATATCGTTCCAGGATGGCATCTTTATTGAAGCAGCAAATCTCAATATCTCAAATCTTTTATTTTATAAATCAGCCGTTAGGCAATCAAATCAAAGTCAGAGGAAGGACAAATACCCCCACACAAGTTCCCCGACGCTGAAAATGTTCCATGATTCTGTTGGGGCCATGTTTTCTCGAATCCAATCACTGTAAGCGGTGACATCGGTAAAGACGTTTGGCTGATCTTCTCCATCTAGTACATTCATGCATTTTGCACTAGCGAACGATATCACACCAACTTGCCGGCCTTGATGGGTCACAGGACCGCCCGAATCACCCTTACAGATACTCTGTGTTGATGAGCCAGCACACAGCATTTGATCGATTTTAAACGAATGTGGACGCAACTTTTTACACTTTGCTTGACTGTACAGGGTGAGGGGAGCATAGAGCAAATCCGGTGCTGCTTCATAAATACCTAACTTGTAAACGCCCCAGCCAGTAACATTAACGATACTTCTTGGGGGCGGTTTTGTCCCCAGATCAAATCAATCACCTTTGCATTTTTGCCCTCATGAATTGGCCATGGCAGGTGCAATATTCCAATGTCATTGACCATTGTAGGTTTTCGCCCGTACTTCGGATGAGCAATCGACTTGATGACTTGAATGGTCGGTCCATTTTTGTACTCCAAAGTGTTGTAACGAACTTCCAATCGGTCTGCGTCATATTTTCTGTTGGTTTTGCCACTAAAATTATAAATATTTCAAGGAATGTTTGAGATTAGATAAGGGCTGCTATTTTATTTTGCAATATCTCTTATATAAAAATAGATTTTTGCAATAAAAAAATATTAGATATGTGCAATTGTGATTTCTACAATTATCCTCAATTAGTTCATTAACCAAAATCTCTTCTATCTAACTAACTAACTAACTAACTAACTATCTAACTATTTATCTAACTATCTAACTATCTAACTATCTAACTATCTAACTATCTAACTATCTAACTATCTAACTATCTAACTATCTAACTATCTAACTATCTAACTATCTAACTATCTAACTATCTAACTAACTAACTAACTAACTAACTATCTAACTATCTAACTATCTAACTATCTAACTATCTAACTATCTAACTATCCAATTAGATCTACTAATCTAACTAATTAATCTAATTGAGCATTATTGTAAAAATCACTATTGCAAAAATCTATTTTACTATTGCAAAATTTCGAAACGCTATTGAAAAAATCACTATTGCAAAAATCTATTTTACTATTGCAAAATTTCGAAACGCTATTGAAAAAATCACTATTGCAAAAATCTATTTTACTATTGCAAAATTTCGAAACGCTATTGAAAAAATCACTATTGCAAAAACCTATTTTTTATATTGCACAAAAAATAATATCGCCTTAAATAAGCAAAAAATGCTGATTCAAAAAAATGTAATATATTAATTTATATACTCAAAGAGGCAATGGGCAGCTGTCAGGACGGTTTGCTTTTGAATCAACGATCCACTACAGTTTAAAAATTTTCCATCTAGAAGCAGAGCAACTTGCCATGGCGCTCCTGCCATTCCCAACCAGGAATCCATCGATGATGAATTCAGGATCATCTCTTGCAGGTTTGATTTCATCTGTTTGGCCAATTTTGACCCAAAAAAGAGGAGAACGGTCAAAATTGGCAAAATAGTACACTTCATTCTTGAATTGATCATCATCATCAGTTTCTTGTTGTTTGTTTGCATCAAAGGAGATCATTTATATATATACCCATCAAAAGCTAAGTTATTTACATTTGCATTTTACTAGTAATTTCATTAGTCAACTGCATGAAAAGTCTATATTTAGCGAAATTAGCAGGAAATCAATGTTTTTTCGAATTACTAGTAACAAAACACTTAGTAAGAATCTTATCATCATTGATATGCACCTTACCAATAAATCGTCGTTGGATTGCTTTAAGAAATAGTCAAATCACAAATCAATCACAAGTAAACAAAAACACTTAGTAGGAATCGTAAGTGATACCATCATCGACTTCCAAACTAATCTTCGATTGCAGCTCATAAAATGGCAATCATGATACGGAATATATTACAAACATCTTATGATAAAGATGGCCTAAATAAAAATTTTTACACAAATGGATTTATTAGAACAACACGAAAAACTATTCATGGTTTGGTATCAATATATTAAAAGCTGTTGAGTCGAGTCGATAGCAATTGGAACCAGACGGAAGAAGCATTGGGAAAAGTTTCGATAGTTCAAGATTATTTTGATTATTTGACAATTAACTTTCATCACAATAACAACACATTCATGAAAGCACAAAATTGTGACCCAATTTAATGTGTTCCTAAAAGAATAACAGAATGAAAACACATTGAACTTTTATTGCAAAAATAACAAGAATTTCTGGTTCTTGACTTTGAGTAGCAAAAACAGAAATTGAAAACAAAAACTTTAAAAACGAATTCAATTGTCAAAAGGAAACTAAATTTTTCGGTTGAAAAATTTTTGTTCCAATTGGGAGACACTGGTCCATTGGGACCCACGTTATATATGTCCGCAAACATTAATAACAGTCATGTCATTGGCGAATCAAAAGACGTGATAACTATACATTCAGAGTGTTATATTTACAGCAATTATTTTATCATTATTTTATTGATAGATTCAAAAAGTGTCAAACTGTACACGATAGATAGAAGAAGGAACCACACATCAAACAATCTGGCTTTTCAGGAGAATCCATTATCTGGACCACACGAAAGATGGTCCCTATGTTCTAGGACCACGATAAGAATTTTTTGGCAATTTCTGGATCAAGCACAACGTCCGTAGCAAGAAACAAAATTTGGGCAATGAATTCAATATTCCTAAACACAATATTTGGGTTGTATACAATATTCAATATATATATTGAATAATATAAATAAGCAGCATTTTTAGATAAATTTGACAGTAATATATTTGAATATTGAGCAGTAAGTGTAAATATGTCAACTAAGCGTTGGTTTAATGGATAATGGCGGATTTTGGGGGCGTTTTGGGTTCGTTCGGCCGGCGAATCCTAGATGCCACTCCTATCATCCATTTCTGTATTCCTTCTTCTTTTCTCTTTTTGTAATCTTTTCTCTTCTGTTGTCTTTCTCTCTCCTCTCTCTCTCTCTCTCTCTCTCTCTCTCTCTCTCTCTCTCTCTCTCTCTCTCTCTCTCTCTCTCTCTCTCTCTCTCCCTTGGCCCACACAACTCGTGTACCACTACTCCCTTCAAACTCGTTCTCCTCCTTCAACTAGGTCCACACACACACGCACACACACAGTCTCACAGTAAACCATTCATGTTTGGTCAGTCAAGAAAAGCACACGCTTTGTGTAATGTAATGTTTCGTTCGGTCTCGGTTTTCGTTTCGTAAATAAAAGTGTTCCAAATTCAAGTCTCGGTATTCAAAAGTCTCTGGTTCATTCTCTCATTATTAACACAATATTTGGGTTGTATACAATATTCAATATATATATTGAATAATATAAATAAGCAGCATTTTTAGATAAATTTGACAGTAATATATTTGAATATTGAGCAGTAAGTGTAAATATATGTTCAGTAAACAGTGTAAATTATTGTGAATCGGACCTAAAAGTCTAATTTTGAAATCTCTTTGAGTTAAAATGTGTGAATTTTTGCAAACTCGTGTTTGTTTACTTCTTATTTTTTACTCATTCTCATTCAGTCTACATAATTGATGCAATTGATTCATAAATCAGCCGTTAGGCAATCAAATCAAAGTCAGAGGAAGGACAAATACCCCCACACAAGTTCCCCGACGCTGAAAATGTTCCATGATTCTGTTGGGGCCATGTTTTCTCGAATCCAATCACTGTAAGCGGTGACATCGGTAAAGACGTTTGGCTGATCTTCTCCATCTAGTACATTCATGCATTTTGCACTAGCGAACGATATCACACCAACTTGCCGGCCTTGATGGGTCACAGGACCGCCCGAATCACCCTTACAGATACTCTGTGTTGATGAGCCAGCACACAGCATTTGATCGATTTTAAACGAATGTGGACGCAACTTTTTACACTTTGCTTGACTGTACAGGGTGAGGGGAGCATAGAGCAAATCCGGTGCTGCTTCATAAATACCTAACTTGTAAACGCCCCAGCCAGTAACATTAACGATACTTCCATCGGATAATCGGTTTTCAATCAAATCAATCACCTTTGCATTTTTGCCCTCATGAATTGGCCATGGCAGGTGCAATATTCCAATGTCATTGACCATTGTAGGTTTGTCCCCGAAGCTCGGATGAGCAATCGACTTACTGACTTTACGGGTCGGTCCTTTTTCGTACTTCAAAGTATTGTAACGAACTTGCAGTCGGGATACGTCATATTTTTCGTTGGTTTTTTTACTGAAATTATAAATATTTCAAGGAAAGTTTGAGATTAGATAAGTAGAAAATGATGATTCAAAAAAATGTAATATATTAATTAATATATACTCAATGAGGCAATGGGCAGCAGTCAGGATGGTTTGCTTTTGAATTAATGATCCACCACAATTAAATTTTCCATCTAGAAGAAGAGCAACTTGCCATGGCGCTTCGCCATTCCCAACCAGGAATCCATCGATGATGTCTTCAATTATGCTTGCATTATTGATTTCATCTGTTTGGCCAATTTTGACCAAAAAGAGGAGAACGGTCAAAATTGGCAAAATAGTAGTACACTTCATTCTTGAATTGAACTTCATCATCAGTTTCTTGTTGCTTGTTGCAGCAAAGGAGATCATTTATATACCCATGAAAAGCTAAGTTATTTACATTTGCATTTACTAGTAATTTCATTCAGTCAACTGCATGAAAAGTCTATATTTATCGAAATTAGCTGGAAATCAATGTTTTTTCGAATTACTAGTAACAAAACACTTAGTAAGAATCTTATCATCATTGATATGCCTCTTACCAATAAATCGTCGAAAACACGTGAAAAAAGGCAATCACTTCGAAGTGAATTCAAGTGAAGTGAAATGAATTCATTAAAGTATACATTTGAATTGGTGTTTTTTTATCGAGACTCTTTTAGAGTCGTAAACTTATGCTATAGTCATCGTGTCTGTCAAAATAACTTTGAAAACATTTTATTCAAATGCAATAATATGCATGCCAGTATGGGATGTAAATTGATATCATAGGCTTCAGGCGTGTCTACGTTACATCCTACACGTTTTTCCTTACATATTCTTATACTTCCCTTACGTTACTTACCTGCTTACTTACTTTTACTTTACCCTTGGTTAGAAATAGTTAGACATATTATATTGGGTTTACTTTGTATATCTTAGATGGCATTAATAACAGTCAAGTCACGCCATTCAGAAGGGACGTGATATAAATTACAATTATATTATCTTATAATGGTTGTTGAACCTAATTCTCTACCAACTTATTTACACTACCATATCTGGGCAGGTGTTATTATCAGATGACCCAGCAGAATCAAGTTTCTACCTCGAGTCCAGTTTCAAAACTGCATCCACCAGGCTTTCAATCCTAGTTCACTAGTCGTTCTTAACTCAGTTGTTATTCATCCAGTGTTTATTTATTACCAAAGCGAAGGTCATTCCGTTCTTTGCAAGTCAACGATCAGGAAACGTTATAAGAAATCATTTTTGGATCGTACGCAGCGACCTAAGAATAATGACCAATTTTGACGCTTCGGATCGAATAACTTGTCCTGCAGAGATGGAATCCGTTTGAATCAAATTATTGGGATGGGAATTCATCTAGGTCAGGTTGGTAATGTGTTAACTATGGCTCATTCCATTTACCAACTGGGGTGCCTCGATCCAGTTCAGGACAGTTGGCTGGTCCGGCCAAATCATATCTCCATCGAGAGTCTAGTTCTTCTTTTTATTGGGCCAATTCTGACTCAAGCCGTTCAACTGTTCAAAATCTGTTCGTTTGATTAGTTATTTGGTTTTGGTCTCTTTGAGTCATCGGAAAATCACCTCAAATAAGCTCAGATCACTGCGGGCATGTCACTCAATCCATTATTTTATCGGTTGATTGGTCCATACCTATAATCAGCAGATCTTATAAGTCAGCTGATTCACAATCCTTGTTTGATTCCAAATTTCTTAAGGTAGTTACTTCTTGGTGCGATGTATATATCGAGGAATCGAATTTCTGGAAGAAGGTTTTGGTTTAATAATGATTCGAAAATAAACTCGCTCTGGTAAGAGTTGAAATTTGTTCAAATTGTGTCAGTTCTTCGGTGAGGATTGAGTTTGTTGCATTTGATATAAGAATTTGAGAATATTGTGGTGATGTGGTAATTTAGTTAATAAGCCGCTAGGCCAAGAATGAATGCTGAGCTTAATTTTTGACGCGGAAGGATTCTGCAGTTAAGTCGGCGGGATCCATTTTCTGGATCAAAAATTTGCGAGGGTGGTGATAGTGAATAAGGCATGTTTTCTTGCTCATATAAATAACCTAGCCAACAATAATATATTTTATTAAAACCTCTATAGTTATCTTACCTACCATTACCTTATAGTAGCAGTAAAGTACTATTAGCATCTGTACTGCGGTAGAGAGGTTTGTTTTGGTTTAAGGAAACGAATTTTTCGTTGTAGTGGTTTCAATTTCAGGTTGAAAGATTTTGTTAAGTTTTATTGAGTTTTCTTGGATTTTCTTCGGTTTTTTGTTTAAATTTCAGTTTAGTTTTCGTACGTTTGGTTGTACTATCATTATTGTTGCATTTAACTTTGAATTTTCTCCTCGCGTCATCTTCCTTACCAGGTACTATCTTTCATGTTCTTTCAAATAATAAGGTACTAAATGTTCAATCTGTATTGGAGTTGCGTCTACACGAGAATTTATAAAGGCACCAAGGACCATACGATTCGGATTGGAAAACTAAGTGATACAAAGTGTTTGTCAAGTTCGCCTCCATCGGACAAATATGTGTGATCTATTAATATTTAATGTAATGTTTATCTTCAACCTGGTATCTCACTATGGTGGTGAATCAGTATCGATATCTAAGTTACAGTCGTAATACCTGTACAGCTCAGAAACTTGGTAGCTAAAAACAAGTGAGACAATTAAAGAATGCCATTAAACCTCATCCATGGTTTTTATTCATTGAAGTTATACAGTACATACAATCCAGAATGATTAAGCGACTACTCTCGGCATCTACAAATGCAAGTACGGTAATGCATTCTACATTGCCAGGTGTACGATTCAAATCATCACATGTATTGTGTTGTGCATCTGATTGAATCTTAAACTTATTCAAACATGGGTAAATCCTCAGTTATCAAAATCTAAT
The DNA here is from genome assembly GCA_023373905.1 of Rhizoglyphus robini. Classification (NCBI taxonomy): domain Eukaryota; kingdom Metazoa; phylum Arthropoda; class Arachnida; order Sarcoptiformes; family Acaridae; genus Rhizoglyphus; species Rhizoglyphus robini. Next base: position 22,008 of record JAKIJQ010000261.1, on the reverse strand, counting down.
TCCATTTAAAAGTAAAAGTCATTATCCCTTCAGGTTATGTTGAATTTTATCATTATATTTATTAATAATAATTCTCAGATTATACCTGTAAGTCACATGTTGGATGGTGGATCAATTAAATCACGTCTAAAGATTTTTAAATTAAGTATTGATTGAAAATCATTTAGGAATAATCAGTTTTCATCTTGATGAAAAAGCTCAAATGCAAAATATTGATTAGACAAATCATTATAACTGGACATTCAGGCTAGTTAAATAGCCTTGTGGGCACTTTTGATTGAAAGATACCTCAAACAAAGTTATCGAATTTTAGTTGATCAAAGAACAGTTTTGCGAATTTAATATCTCTACGTAAGCATATTTCGTTTTAATTAATTTTTAAATTATAATATCAGCGAAATTGGTTCCATAAAAATCGTTTAAAATTTTGTATGGTTATCAGTTGAATCAAATCCAATCTTGCCCGAACCGCACTGCAAATCTTAAGCAGATGCAATTCAGATCCCTTCCACTTGAAACTGTCGCGAGATTTATCTGCTCATAGTGATTGGGAGGATGGCAATTCTCTTCAATCGTCTGTAGAATCAATTGGTTCCTACAGAGCCTTCATTATCTGATGTTAAATACAGTTAATATATCTACTAAAGCAACAATTTTATATAAAGTTGTTCCATGAAAGTAGAGTACTCGTTGAATAGTGCTAACCAATGCGTCTGTGATGGTGGTACAACCATCAATTACGTCAGTGGAAAGTCAGGTGTGTTGTAGTTTTGATTGATTTGAAGACGAAAATTCAATTCCTAAATGCATTTTATATTTTTATTTTCTGGTCACCACTTATCTCAGCGCTTGTATTGCTGACTTTAACAAGTTGCAGATCAATTTATTAAGAACCACTCCATTCCATTCCATATTTGATCTTGTGGATGTCAATTACTTTCAGGCAATGAAATCATTACCGTGATATTAACACTGAACGAAATGCAATTTAAAGGAACAGTGTGGGTTATTCGTTGGTGGTGGATTCAGTCGTTGCACATTGCAAAAACATTACCTGTTCAGTAAATAGGTTTCTACCAAGTGAACAAATAAGTAATTAAGTTCAGATCTTCAAAGTTCAATGTACTATATTTTTAGAAAACCTAGTAATATTTTATCATAACCAATTCAGCATATATCCATCATAATCAGGATATGGTATAATCTTTAATAAAAAAATTTTGAAATCAATTTGTTAAAAAAATATTCTAAAGACGCATCTAATAATAAAGATATCGGCAAAAATACCTACAAAAATATTTAAGCCCAATTTCCGTTTGTACATTTTTTGTTAGTTTTATTACTCTACTTTATTTTGTTACTATTTAAACTAATATATTACAATTATTTTCATTCTTTAAAATGATTCTGAAATTCAGCATATGCCATATAATACCGTTATCAGGACGGTGTGTATTTATCAACTGTTCAATGTAATCAAGCAAAAAGTTATTAATGAACACGTTCAGGCATGTCTGTCAAAATGACGTCTGTGTTCTTTCCAGAAATTACTGTATTCAATATGTGATCGTATCTTGTTGTTATTTGTTCATTGAGTCATAATTTTGCTCACAAAATTCATTTTGATATTCTGTAAAATTGGCAATATAATGGAAATACGTAATATTTTATTTTGTTCAGACTTCAGGCGCCTATCTACCTGTGCTGCCATCCAATGATTCAGCTGAGAGATAATTTTCCCTATCAGTTATTAAGAAAAGGGCATGATGAAATTTAGAGTTCAAATGGAAAATTATGGGAAAATATTAATCTTGTTGAGAACGAAAAGTTAGTTAAGAAGTATCAAACATTATTGTTTAACAGGTGTTTTGATTCTTTTTGAAAATTCATAAAAATGTGTCAATTTAAAGCTAGTTAAACCTCGATCTTGCAGTATTGTTGAGTTTGAGGTTAAAGTTCAAAGTAGATTGATTATGTGAATTTTGCAGAGTTAATCATCATTCAAGCCTTTAAGTGAATTTGTCTTATGTCCATTAATTCTCAGAACATCTTTGTCCTTCATTTGATTAGTTCTTAAAAATGATAATTTTGGATCATGTTTTAAAGACGTTAATTCAACTCTATGGACTTTGACTATAAATTTGATTTGATACTTTGAATTAATTTGTGTTAAAAGGTTATTACTAAAAGATTTGATGCTGACAAGAAGGAAATTTTGGAAAAAAATTGGTAATTTCTACATTAGTTTATTTTCAATTCCAATATGCCGTGCAGACAATTCGAACAGTTCAAGCTAAAATGGTATCTGAACAAGATTTTAGTTATTCTTTTTAAAAATTTATGATTCACAAGTGCGTGAACAACCAGTGTTTCAATAGTTCAATCTTCTTTGTAGTTTTCAGATCTGATTCTCTGTTCAGAATATTCACTGCTGACAGCTCTCTCATATGAGTTATCAGCGCAAAGTCAGTTCAGACTTCTTTCAAAAGAGCGGATTGACTATTAAATATAGGTGGAAATAAATAGATGTCTACTAAACGTAATGGTGTTAAAGCCAGCCCCAGCAACGTTCAGGATTGCATTCATTTAAATTAGCGTATATTGGTAAAATCGTTTTCTGTCAACCAAAAAATTATGCTATGGAATGTCAATGTCTCATTGTTCAGTGTAAAAATTAGTTACCTATTTGAAAACTACTAATTTAGATTGAGAAAAGAAAAGTAAGACAGACAGCAAGAAGGTAGAAGGTGGCAAACAAAAATAAAATTTTTCTTAGGAAGAAAGTTCAAAGTGAATTTACATAGTGATGAGGAAGAAAAATTACTGAGTGCGTAATGTGAAACAGACTAAAATGAGGTCCATTTCTACTTTACAACCATACCCATGTGCAGTCTATTTACTATGCCTGTAATGCTACTTTTTAATTTTCAATTAATAGGCTTCAATTCATAAATCATTCTATTCAAAAAAGATCCGTAAAAATCCAGCAAACTCTTATAATATAAAATTTTCATAATTAGACGTTTACAAACATTATAAATATATTTCTGGTTCTAGATCTTATCAGACTGATCAGTTTTATCAGTTCTAAACGGTGATGATACAGATCGAAAAAATTCAAGAAACATTTCTGCAAGAAAAATAACACTTCTCTGTGTTTCCACAATGAAAAGTTCTTATCTTAGGTGTTCAATCTTATCAATCCAAGATAAGAAATCCACACAGATTTCATTTGTGAAAGTGGATGTACAATTGTTTCCACATCTTGGGGATCATTCAAGTCAATGAGTTGCTGAAGTCAAGGAAGGAGTTATAAGTGCGCATGCTGATGAACTGATGGATCCTACAGGCTCGAGCCGGATACGGATCATTGTGAATTCGTTAACAACGAAACTGTAATGGTTTGCTTATGTAATGATCCGTGTTCAATAGCCATGGTCAATTTAAATATTTTGGGAAAAATGTGGAAAAAGAACTGAAAATATTGGGAGAAACACTAAAATGGATGGCAATGTTGCAGCGTTAATTGGGTTGGAAGAAACATCCCGAAGACTCGGAAAAAAGAGGTGAGAAATGAAAATAAATGGTGCAGTCAAAGAATTCTAAGTTCGGAGAAAGTATTCTCACCCAGACTCGTTGGTGTCCGTTTTGGATCAACGGTTGAGGCTGTGTGTGGTTTTGAGTGCCATTTAAATCAGATGAAGAAAAGAAGAAAATGGGTTCTGAGTTCAAATGATTTGAAATTTTTGATCTAGAAAAATATGATATCTAGATCTGCTTTAAGATCGTGCAGAAAATCTTAAAAATATCATCGGACTTATTATCTTTGGTGATGACATAATAAATATCAGACAATGAATCCTATCTCTGATTAGTTATTGAGGTTACATGATCCTATAAAATGGACCTATGAGTTGGTTGAATCTACTAGGATGCGAGTTCCTAAGATCACACACACCTTGCAAAGCCTCCAGTTCTTTTCGATCGTTGACTACAGAAGATTGTCCATTTCGGTGGCGATCGGAACTCATTGGTTGATGGTTACAAACGATGTTGCTAACTAAGTTAATAGATCATACGAAACGATCAAATGGAACGTTAGGTGGATTGGCTGTTGGATCAATGTGGAGCAACCAGAAATTCATATCCTTAACAGTAGTTTTCATTCCTTAGTGGTGAAATCCCGTTTCCAAGAACTAACCTATCTTATTATTGACTACAAACATCATAATTATTTTGTATGATTGGTCATTGATTCTAGTTGCCTAAAGAAAGTTATAAGAATAGTTCAGTTAATTCAGGTTATATTTCGATACGAGGGGACAAGTTTATCGTTTCAGTTTGACCAATCATTTTAGTTAATATCAGTTCAATGTGCAGGACGAAGTCATTCAGTTTAATAGATCAAATCAGTTACAGGGGTTGAAAATAAAAATTATATATTAAAATATATGTTATCAAATTGTCTCGACAGCGTGTTTCTACCAAAGTCGACGGATCTAAGTACTATCCAAGTGTGATTCTCAATTTTGAATATTTCAACAGTTTATTGAATTACAATATCAGGTGTTGGTCATTGTAGATTCAAAATCTGCATCGTATATTGTTAAAAATCGTGTTTATTTAAGTTAAGATTTCTATAATTGAAGCATGTTTATCAAAAAAGTAACTAAGTATATTAGTAGTTGTAAAAAATATTAGAATAATTAATAAAATAAAAGTGTTATTACAAGATCTGTATATCAAATATATAAATGGATCAATTTTAATCTATTATTTCCTAAATTTTATGCTGAGTCATATGTCAATTTCATCATTTAGTGACTTTAAAAGGCTAATATCAGATAGTAATAAGTTTCTGGTTTCATTATTGATTACAATTTATGAAACTTTCATTGGTATGACTGTAAATGGCTAAATCAGTCCACGCATAAAGTATGGTGAAATTATCATGCAAAGTCAGTTGATTAGTTTGTTTACAAAGTTTCTCTCTTTAATCATCTCTTGGCTAAATACAATAGTTATATGAGTTCATTACCTCAGCATCTTAACTAATCAGGTTACAAAAATTTATTTGTGCAAATTCAAAATGTGATAAGATAGATTCATAGCTCTGCAGTCAAGTATCATCTGTTGGCATCCATTTTATAAAAATTATAAAGCAATTATTGCTAAGAACAGTCAAATCGTCGTTGCTACTCCACTCATCAGCTGCATGTATTTGTCGTGCGTGTATTGTTGATTTTTGATTCATTGATTGATCCGTGTTTAGTGTGTGTGTCTTTGTTACACGAACACTCAAACGTCCTTCTCATTTCAAATGTTTTCAAGGAAGAAAATTAAGCATAATTTCAGTATTTCAATTAGATTGAGACGGTTCAAATAAAAAAAAATCAAAATTTCATAAAGAACCATAAGATAAAGTCAATGTTCACTGCAAAAATTGAAAGAGGGATGGCTTCTATTGCGAGCTGTCTGTTCAGTTTCAACAGTCGGCTTCGGCAATTGATTTTAGATATTCATTATTTTGCGATACAAGGAAATGTTTTTGAATGGAGTATCCTGAAATTCTTTGCTGTTCATGATATTCCTAGTTATTCACCTATAGTATATAATAGTTGATCTGTTTGATCATAGATCACCATCTATTAAAGATATAAAAATGTATCTGTAATAAATTGTTATGTTTGATATCTATCAGATGTTTCCGATCTCCCATACCTTTTGTGCAGCGACGTGGCTAGTCACTAGCACGTACGCTAAATCCGTGAAATTAAATTGTTTTTAAAAAAACTTGACAGCAATAATCTATCTTTTCAGCAATGTATTATATAAATCATTTTGAAGAAAGACTCATATAATATTAAAGCCTTCACTGCGTGATTATAATTGCTTTGAACAATTTGTCGATTCACTCTGATCTGGAGTTGAAGTATTTCCAGACAAACTCTTTTAGTGAAAGTCTGTTCGATGCAAGAAACAGTTCTGATGTTTCCATTTCATAAAGCAGTCCATTCAAGCTCCATTGGTGCACCTGGACGAATCTGTTCAAATAAATGTAAAAGTGTCATCGAAACAATTAAATAGTGTGATTCAATGAAAAGTCTGATGAAAGATTACTGATGAACAAGATCAGATCCAAAGTGAATATTATTAAGGTGGTGTTAACCCCGTAAAATCTGGTTCAACCATTACATTGACTGTTTTGAAGACAGAAAATTTTGTATTGAATCCCAGAAGAAAGCGAAACATATACGTTGGTGAAAATAAGTGCAAACCAACTCAAATGTTCAGTTTCACAGAGCAATTCATAATAAATAATCTACGTTAAGGTCATTCATGAATTGTTTTGACTCTGATTCTACAAAAAATTTTCAAAATATCAATATGGTACTGTTGGTAGTTTAATTGAATCAGATTTAAATTATCTGGGACCAGAACAACTTCCAAAAGCAACCTCACAGCATTTGGTTAAACGCAAAAATGTAACCGGGTAAACTCAGTTTTTATCTGCTCAAAGTGAGTTGAGTGTAGTGTTAAATCATTGTCAAGTAAGGTCTGGTTTTCTCTATAAAAACTATCATCACGGCCAGATTCGATGAGCACGATCTGGAAAGACATCAAGAGATGTATAAGCGTGATATAACTGTGTTTTCTATTGTTATCTGTTCCTCTTCTGTAATCATGATTCTTACAACGTGTCTTGATTGCCCAGTATCAGGCGCTAATTCTGCTAGTTTTCAAACAAAGAAGAAAATTTCAGTTACATCGTTTCATTCAGTTATATTCATTGTCTTCATTTGCATTCTATTTGAGTTAAAGATCAAATCAAGTGTGTAGTATCCTCGAAGATGTAAAAAAAAGGACAGTCGTTGATTGATTTGCAGTTGTGTCTTACGTTAGTAAGCTCGTCATGTCTTAGTAATTAACAAGGTCAGTTGAAATTTCTGTTAGTTCTTATATATAAAAAAGTGCTATTTTCTTTTAAATGATAGTGCAATTATGCCATTCTTTAGTTATCTCATATATATTGGGTATTCGTTGATTGATATTTACTTTAACTGTGTTAATCATTTATGTTTACAAAATTCAATTATTGAGCTTGATTTTTGATGTGAATGCGTTAGTGAAATTAGTTTCAGTGTCAAATCAATCGTTTTCAATAAGCTTATTTCGATTGGGAGTCAAAGTATACCTATATTTTTTTACAGTTATTTTTCTTCTAATCTTACATTGGAAGGAAAATATTCTTGAGTATATGATCAGATGGTATTCATAGAAAGACTTAATATTAATAAAAAAGTTTGAAAACGTAGATGAAAGATCTTACGTTTTGATAATCTTTTTGAGTGATTGTGTTATCATAGGTTTGAAGCTGTCGTTTGTATCTTTCTGTGAGTTCTATTAATTCTCATAACGTTGTTATCTAAGTGGATCAAATATAAATCTTACCTGTGACCGAATTGTTATTAATGGACCATAGATGTCTAACCACCTGAGGCAAATAATGAATCATATCAATACCATTATATGTTGCAACTCAGTGGATCATTCTGCAAATTCAGAAGGCAAAATTGTGATCCGTTTTCTTGCATTGATTTTCTAAACATTTTGTTTTATGAAATATTTCTGCTATGATGTTAGAATGATCAAAATAGAAGCGAGTTAATTGGACTGCTCTTCTGAGCAAAGTACTCAGCAAATCCACAATGAAAAATTCATAAAATTCAGTTGAGTTGTGGTGGCTGTTGCTCTCAGACATATCACATTTGGAAGAAACTAATCTTTAGTCTGTGTTAAGGCAGATCAGAATCAGTTAATTCCTTGAACTTCATGTAAATTAATATCTTAATAGTAAATTGGTTCAGTGCAGAAATTGACTGTGCATGAACTCTGAGGACAATGAGACCATATCAAACCTAGGTAGTTAAATTAAGTGGAGAAGACTAATTTAGTCATGTTTTGTTGCTTTTTACAGTTCTCAGTTGGTTTGATGAAATATTCTCCAAAGACCTCATCATCTGCCGTTGCATTCAATCAGAGATTCATTGGATAAGGTCTGCAGTTGTTATCATTGTGATTGTGCCAGTACCTTCACAATTACAAACATAATAATAGTGCAATGTTTATTTAATTTTCAATACTTTTACTCCCGGTGGGTTATCTAATCGAACTTATGTGTTTCATCGTTTATATTTCAAAGTATTCAGTTCAGTATCGATTTCGATTTTCTCATTTAAATGTTGGCACCTAGTTCATTAATATGAAACTCCAGCATAATATTATGGTTCATTTCGCCCTCAGGTGAATCATGGCGAAATATAACTGTGCGGGTTAAAGTGCTCACAGATGTATTCAAATGTTAGAGTAATCACTTTTGATGAGTGGATATCTCTGTATATTGAACATATAAAGCCAAAATAAATCACTATTATGCTGCAACCATTGTCATATCTAAATACCCATCAACTATGTAATATGAATATTCGTGCAGTTGATTGATCGGCAACTCTCTATTCGAAGCAAACAGAATGTTGGTTGAGGATGTATTACTGAGAATGATAACGAGTTTAATATAACAAAAGTAAGTTTGCATATGTAGCGTCAGATGATGAACAGTTGCAAATCCGCGGTAAACTGTTTCGTCTGACGTTATTGTATTTGGGTGGGTGGGTGTTGGACCAAATCCAAGTATTATATAAATCTTGGCTATATAATGATTAGAAAATTTTACCTTGGGAGTTCAATAAAGTTCAGGAGATATCATCTATCGATCATGGACAAAACAGTGTCCTTAAAAAAACGTTCATGCGTATCGCTGTCATGTAAATCTTTATAAATCTCTTACAAAAACCAGTATTGTAAAAATAACATACGTCGTTTAATAGTTGGATCTTCTGATGGATCCTTCATCAGTAGGTTTTCCATAATTTTAAGTCTTCAGGGGGACATGATTTAAGCGATTTGATATCCATTTGTCAATAACGGCCAACTCTTGGTTGAATATACCTCGTATCATCTCGTCATTCAAATCAATTCACAAAAATATCGTTCGAGAAAACGTCGAGTGTATGAAAACAACCATAATGGGTTCGTTGGAAGAGGATTTGTGATAGGAGAAATGGAGTGCGGTAAAAGATCTCTATCTCACGTGCTTCAGAACAGATTACCAAATCTTACGGTTTATAGAAAAAAGGATGTTCAATTAATTTAGAGTCATCAGATGTCAATAGATACCATTTTCTTTGTCCACCTACTACATAGTTGTGCTTCTTACCTATATCTTCTGCCTTACCGGTTGTGGCTCAATAAATGTTAATGTGATAGTCAACCTATTGGTTCAATCAGTACCAAATCATTCAGTCAGCATGTAATCTTATCCAGTCTATTCTTCAAAAACCGTTTATTCAGCGGTAGGCGCTCATGCTAATGTTTATGTTTATCTGTATTTATCTGAAACTCCATATGTCGTCCTATCTGTGTTGTATGGCTAATTATAGTATTGTCTTCTCTGTTTGTGTTATTCCTATTTTTACGCTCTCTGTTGAAACTTAAGCCTTTTTTCTCGACTTTCTGATAGTCTCAGTTACCTTGTTCGCATGTATCAGTTTATATTTATCTCGTAAATGGGTATGTTGTAATTAATTGAATGTAATTTTGTGACATTTACCTTTGCTTCGACGTCATCTTCCTTGCTGGTAATCATTCGCGCATATTCTTCAATTATGCGTTGTCAAAGAAGATGACCTATTTATTATCAAAGTATCGATATCCATTGGGTTGAGAACATTGATTTGAATCTGGTAAGTGCATTGAGTTCTTTCAAGGCGAGAAGAAAAAAAAAATTTGCTTACTGGTGGGACAATATTAAGGTGTCGATTAGACGCTATTGTATATGCCTCGATAAGTGCTTCAAAACTTTTCAATCTGTATTCATTATTTTATTTTACCTGTTTAATCTATAATAAGTAATAATGAAAGAAACTAGCTTGGAGATGATTGATCTTGTTTATTTTACAAAGGGCCAATCTAAATCATATCTATTAGAGCAGTGAATTCTCTGAATAGAAATTTACCTGGGCTATTTTCAATTAAAAATTAAAATTTGATCTATTCAGTTGGTTACATTCAGTGTTTGATTGAAGCAAATAAGTTCTTCAAATTCCAATTGATTATACATTCAGAATATCAAAGCTTCAGAAAAGATGTAAGATTATAATTGGATGAAAAAAATAATATGTCTAGAAAGCAGAAAAATTATAAGTTATCGTTCAAATTCAATATGTTTAAGTTGATCTTATCTTTTTAAGATTATACTTTGTTGTTCAACACCAGTTGAGTTGACTCATAAGTGAATTGCCATACATCTACAGTCTCAGTGGTTCAAGAATCTTGTTCTATCTTTGTGGACCAAATTGACGATTAAAGAAATCATTCATCTCGAGCATTTCAGAGAAATCTAGCTTTGGGATTATGGGTAATCTATTGGTTTGTTCATTCAATGTATTCTTATCTTATCATATCTTATATTGCTGTCATTGTAACTAATAGTTGAAGTATCAGTCATACATTTATTTCTTAATTGCTTCATCTAGACCGACGAAATTCAGTTAAGTTCGACATTATTACTCCAGCATAATATTAATGTAACTAACAGAGGAAGAATGCTACGGTTACCAGCATTATGTAAAAAAAGACTCTATCTCTATCAGAAGAACTCAAGAAAACTTTACAAGTTATCTAAAGTCCTTTACCGTTACTATAGTTTAAACAAAGACGAAATTGGAAGATAAAGATACAAAAAAGAACGTCGAAGCTAAGAAGAAACGAAACTCAGGCTTTTAGTTCAGATCTTGAGCTGCTTTACAAAAAACTGCCCTTCTGGTATCCTAGATGTATGTTCAAGTTCAATGTTCGGATCTTAAGTACTGTTCGCGATACGTCTCCATTTTATATCTGATTTATATTATTCCATTATTCGATAATCATTCAAACTACCGCATCAGTACTATTCGTTCAGTTTTATTTTAAATTACAAACTACCATAAGTATGTTACAGAGGAGCAAAAATCGTTACAGAATTTTGAACAACGTGAATCATCTAGCGTATATTCAAAAAAAAATCGGTGTTTCTGCTATCTTCTGATGTTTACATTTAATGTTAAAAGTCAGCGTGATAGCGAGAAAAAACAGAGCGAAAGTCTGCAGATGTGTGGTTAATATCGTGAATAAAATCGCTTTGTGGGACTACTGAGATAATATTTCTTTGATGGCTGAAATCAGAGTGCAAACATTGATAAACATTTTGCAAGAAGAGAGATGATTGGAAGGATGGGGTGCTCAGTTGTTTACAGTCTTCAATCAGTCCATCTCAGCATAGTGAAATTATCGATTCGATGCAATCGATTGATATTGGAATCTCGGTTATTTCTTGCCAGTTGTTTAACAAAAATTTCGTTTTGTAATGGTCCAGTGGTTCCAGTTCCCGCTCAATGCCTTTCTTACCACCATACCTTTTCCTAATTATTATCGAACACAACAGTGTATCAACTTTGACCAAGAGTCATTCAGTATCAGACCGTGTTGGGACGTTTTGGATTTCTAACCACTCCATCTGAGCCTTGTGGGCAATAACCATCATTATTGTACTAAAGTTCAGTTGTAGACATAATGAGACCAAATTAATGTTCAATCATAAACCACAATCTGTAGCTGATTGGAAAATTCAGTAAATAGTTGCAGGTGTTATAATTTAATTAATTAAATTGGTTGATGAGTTTATTGAATTTTATATATGATTCTAATCAATGTTTTTAAGTCATTGATTAAAAGAAAATCTTAGAATCTTAAAACAAGTTCAATAATATTATGTTTTCTCTGGTTAAAAATGGCTTCAAATACAAATGTATAATAAAGTATTTATCTCAAAATAAGTGATACAAAATATTCAAACCAAGTGATTTCAAAAATAGTTCGATCTGTACGTTATCTTTTCGTCTATTCTTTTACCTCTCACTTTGCTGTGTTTGCTGTCTGCGACTATTCTTCAGTGGCATTACAGAGTCATTTTCAATACTCACTTGAAAATGGTTCAAACTTGGATATCTTTCAGTTATGTATTACAAACCTGGACGCAGTCACCAGCTAAACTGAGAAAAACAAGAAAATCGACAGCTATACCTTAGTGATTCAGTTTTCTATCAATAAAGAAAATGAAACGAAACCCAGGAAGTGAATGTATTTCAAGGAGACGTAGTTCTGTTCAGCATTCATAGTTAAACTAGTTCAGGAAAAAAAAGCTCTTAGGAAGAAGAAGATAAACTCAATAATAGGTTCATTTGTTTATGATGTTCATCACCATTGATTTGTTAGTAGCCATCAGTATCTCATCACTTTGGTTAGCAGCAAAAGGAAGCATGAACTTGTGCAGGAGAGCGAGCACAGTTGCAGAAGCAAAGCCAAAGGGAAAGCTTCAAATTTCAGGCCTCATGCCTAATGGTATATATTAGGTAAATATTAACCAACAACGCATTGCCAAACAATTAGAGTTCATATATTGAAGAATAATAGTATCTCAGTAAGTAATGTCAAAAAATATTGTCGTAAATTCATTTTCGTGTGTCATGCGTATCATTATTAGTAACTAGCATTAATCATGTGATTGTCAATGGCTTGTGTCATTCATTAGCGATTATTATTTATAGCGTGTCATAAGCGTTATTAGATCTATAGATCCAGTTATTATTGTCGTGGGTCATATTCAGATAAACGAAAAGATAAATAAAATCAGTTAAAACAAGATACCTATAAATGAACCATATATCTGCAGGGATGACCATATCAGATGAAAAAGCCAAGTTCACTTAGTCCAAAGTGCATTAATATAACAAGAAGAGAGAATTGGTGTAAGCTAGTTCTGTGCCGCCTACAAACATAGATAGTTCTATATAAGAACAGTCGACTATTATTATTCAGCTCCTTGAAACCAATTATCACGCCTTGAAGGCACAAAAATTCTGATGGACAAGTCTATTATGTTATTCATATAAGCTGATATTTAAAAATCATTAGAAAAATCTTTCTAAAATATAAATCAAAGATGGTTCAAGATGTCTCCCAAAAGCCATTCATTAAAAAAAATCACTAATAATAACAACCTATAAAAGCCTTTAAAAACCTGGTTGTTATGGGTTCCTAAGTTAAAGAGATGGATGAATCATAAGTGGGCAAATGGGTTACCAAGCAGCTTTGTTAATGTATTAAGATAATCTTGTACCACAGTAATATTTTGTTGTGTCAATTCTATTATGCAATAAATATAAAATGGTCAGTAGTCAATTTTATATGTCTTTGTTTAATGATATTTACCTCCAAGACAAATGTTCTTTGGTAGTCAAGTGGAAATTATTTATGTTTATTATATTCTTGTTTTCTTAAGCATTATCAGATATTTCTCTTTGGAACAATTAATAAATAATTCGTCGTCATTTCATATTCAGATATAAAATCATTCTTGATAATGAATTTTAGCGTCAGAAGTCAGAACCTGCATACTGATCAGTTGGTTCAGTTCAGATTCTTTGTGTTAATATTAAAGATTAATATTGGATAAAAACTAAATGATTTATTTTGTCAAGCAATTGTGGAAGAGTTAAGAAGAGTTGGAAGATTGGAAAAGTTGAAGAGGTTAGAAAGAGGAGGAGACAGTGTTTCCTAAAGTGGTCTTCAAAAAAGAACAAAAATAAATTGAGTCAATGAAGGTCAGAATTCAGTTAATTAAAGTTCTGTTAATACGTTAGAAAATCTACTGGGTTTAAAAGCACATTATAGCCTTTCCCAAGAAAAATGAGCCCAGTTCATTAGGTCCATTTTTGTAGCAAAAAAGATTCAAAGACTGTTGAAAATTCAAAAACTAAATGATTCCAACTTGTGCATGATTTTCTTAATGTTATTTCAGAAGACAGATCTTGTAAAAACACAAAGAAAATCATATACTTTAAAATTTTACTAACATCTTGATTAAATCTACCTCCCATTAAAAACTAGTTTTGAATTATTAAAAAAATTAATTAACCTTGAAATAATCACCATTAGAATATATAAGTTAAAGTATATATATATATTAATTCAATTTAAAATGTGTTTCATCTTAGATTTAGTCTTTTGGTTCAAAAAATGTGATCACAAGTGCCTTCAATTTGTTTCCAGCATGAAGTGATTCATGCAAAGTGTGTCTATACTTTATCGTTATTACGAGAATAGCTCTGATAGAGGTAATGGTTTTCATTCTTGAGAGAGAGAGAAATAAATCTGTTATGTAATATATAATACTATTGAGTGAGGTTAGATGCTTCAAATGGAAGTTCATCTCAAATATTTTAGTTTTGAAAAATAAATAATTGAAAAACATAAAGAACTTTTTCTTTGTAAATACAATCCTAAATTATTACCAAACTATTCTTTTGTTGTAAAAAGTTAAGAATTAATTAAATATGGCGTTCTTTTCAAATCTATTTTTAATTCGGACCTAATATATTAATTCTGTTAGAATTGATTATTTCTTTCAGAGTGTTCAAAATGTTTAACTAAATTTAGTGAGTTGTGATAAACTTTTTTTATAAACTTATCAAGCTTCATTCAATAAATTACAAGCGAAGCCTTTAAAATCAGAATTGGTTTCCAAGTTTAAATTTAAAAATTCAAATCAATAAGGTAAATCAATACAAGCAAAAAAATAGTTTCATTTTGAGTCACACAGAGTTAGTAGGCACAAGTGGATCAAAATCCATTCAGTTTCAAAAGTCTCTCTCTCTACCTCTATATATATGCATATTTCTCCAAAAGGCTTTTGACTTCACTACTTTCGAGCAGTTCTGATACATACTAAAGTCTCTCTCCGTCTTGTAATAGGTGTTACATTTTATTAAAGTATAAAACTTTAAATCTCAAGTAAAAGTTAGTCAAAATAACGAGAAAATGTTCAGTTGATATCATAGTTTTAAATTCTAAGAAATTTGGTAAAGCCTTTTGTTCAAAAGTTCGATGATTTTCATTTACAAAATCAAAAGTATAGGTAAAACTCTTTGAGAAAAAGTTACCCATTTTAAAAATTCTAATCCTCTTAAAGATCTTCATTGATTTTGTGTCATATAACATTGGAACATATATGTAGTGTCTCATAGGTCATATATTTAAGAAATTAAATCTCAAATATAAATTGACTAACTTTGAAAGAGATCAAAATTCAATTCAGTTTCAATTTTACAAAAATTTAAGTATTCAAATGTATCTTTAATATGGCAGTTTCGTGTAACCTTGCTTTTTGGGAATAGCTCATTATTCTCTAGGATCTAAACAGTTTTATCAAGAAATTAAATTCAAAATATAAGTCAAAAATAGCACGAGGTCAAAGTTCAACTAGTCACAATTTCAAAAATCAAAAAATGTCAATATCTTGAATCTTGATAGTTCTTTTAACTTATAGCGTTGCTAATTACAATTCTCTATAACTAGAACAATTAAATAAAAATGATTAAATCACCCCTTACTATTGATGTTCGCCGTTGTTCATTTCGTCAATATTACAGTGGTCACTGAGTATGTCGTATCTCGATGATCATGTACTAAGTTGAATGGCTTTAACCGCAATCCGCTGTGACATCCATGTTAAATCACCGTATGTTCATGCGTGGGCGATTAAGTTGAAATTTGCAGAGCACTGGCCTTTCCAACACCTTTCCTTATAAGTTAATATGAAGAATTTGTTGAGCATCATGTTGGTTTCAGATGGTTGAGAATCCAATTTGGATCTCATTTTAAGAAGTTGCTCAACTCAGTTATTCAGTTGATGATGATGAAAAGTTCAGTTGGTTAAAGGTTTTCAGTTCAACAACACGTTCAGAATGTGGTTATAGTCAAATGGTGATACCTCTAATGGTGCGTGGCGTTTATCAGTCGTGATTATCGATGCAGGTTGAATATTATTCTGTATCATTCGTTATCTACAGTTTGATAAGAAGTGCCATTTACAGGAAGAACGTACATATAGAGCCATCTAATCAGTTGAGCAAGATAAATTACTGATGGTACCATCTGTGTGAAATAGTGATGATGGCGTGAGGTCGTTGTTGCTGTGTGGTGTATCCATGTGGTGTGATATATGTTGAGATAGTGGGACAGCAGAACCATCTGCGTTGAGGCGTGAAATTTTACTGTACTACCCTCCTCCACTTATGATGTTTGATATTGGCTCAATGTGAGTTGTTGTTTCAGTGTTCCATTTGAGGTTGGATCCTCAATTCTCTCAAGGACGACATCGTCGATGTTGATAAAAATGTAGTATAGACTTCAAGTCGATTGATTGATTTTGGAAGCTCGCCAACTTGGGAATTTATAATGTGTATCGTAAAAGCCATATGTTTGACAGAGAAAAACTGAACCTAGGTGAGGATTATTTTGTGCGAGGTGTTCATAAGTAGTCTACAGAAGTGTGGTGTGAAAATGCGACGGGAAGAATTGAATTCGAAAAATTGAGAGAAAGTCGTTGAAGGAGTGGTGTTAATTTGCTTTGGAAAAATTTGACATTTAAAAATGTATTTATTAACAGAATTTCTAATCAAGAAAATAGTTTGGCAGTTTTTGGTTGATAGAAAGTTTTCCAAAATGTTCAGGCGTTCCTTTGTTTTCTTAAGTTGCAATTTTATTGATAAAACACAGAATGTATAGTCAGTTTTCCTCCTATATTATGGATATCTTAGTTATTGAAATTTTTCAGTGGTAATTCAAGCTAAATTAAGAAAAATTTAGATAAAGTTATACATATCTTTGGAGCGCCATCTGAAAACTGAACAATAACTAAAATTTAAAAAAGCATTTATATCTTTAAAATTCCATTGCGTTTAAAAACAAATAATACCACTTATAAAAAAAACTTAAAACTATGCAATAGATGTGCCACTTTAAAAATTTTTGCACAAAAGGCAAAAATCTCAATTTTCTGAAAATCATTAAAGAGTTTTAATCTAAGTCATAAAAAAACTTGAAAATATTGTCATTTATACAATAAAGTTCATGGCTTTAAGGGAAAAAACTGACCAAAGGTCTAAAGTTTAATATTCAAATCATAAATGTATCGTAAACCATTCTCAACAGCAATATGTGGAATTAATATCAATCTATTGGCACTAGGTCTTTTCTTAAATTTCTGCCTTACAAGTCCTGTCGGCCAACCTATCTTCTGTATCACAGACTTTGCAAAGGTATTCAAAAGTCAGTTCAAATCAAATAGTGCAGAGATAATCAAATGGAACTTGTGTTTAGAAGTATGAGGCAAACTTCATCTCGTTTCTTTCAACGAAGTTGATGAATCTCAACATCGCTGGAAAATGAATTGAAAATTAAATTTTCATTTCATCGTAATAAAAAAATTTCTGTTTTGTAGTTTCAATGATTTTCGAAATTTCAAAAAAATTGAAAACGTTTATTTCATTCAAATCATGACGTGTAATTGGATGCAAGTTGTAAGATCCTTCAACGCACGTTACAAATCAGTGAAAAGACAATCAATCAACGTTTGTCATCAAATTTTTAATCAATTCTCGTCCAAGAATGTTCCTTGTTCAAACATATCTTTGATAATCTGTGAATGTGCTGTTGTTCATTTTCAATAGAAAAGTAGATACATTCTTCTGTTGGTTATATAATAAATGATAAATTCCCATTGGACCATTGAATTAGACCAATTAAAAATCATTCTTTTATCTGAATGATGATTGAATGGATGGATATGAATTGAAGGTTGAGAGATAAGGAGAGAAGTGAAAGGTGAAATTTAAATGAAAATGGAAATTAGATCAAAAGGAAAGATCAAACCCACACACAAAGTACAAACACCAAAAAAATGAACTAAATACCGGATCAATTTTGGACACAAAAAACATACAAAGAAACAGGTTGAGTCAAATCAAACATGAATCTTTGATGTTAATGCTGGGAAGACCAACATTTACGGGTTTTCAAACAGAATGACACCTGTTTTGGTTTTGGTTTGTTTTGCAGAACTGTGTTGTAGATGTCTTCAACCTAGAGAGAGTGGAAGGTCGTTGTTGTTTTGAGGGGCTTTATGTTCGATGGATAAAACTTTAGTTGATTATTGTTTTCAGTTTTATTTAGAATTTATCGAAAAATGAATTAATTTTACTGATTTCACTGGGTTTATATAATTTCTGGATTTTGAATATTTGGGGTAAGTCTATATTTATTGAAATTCTTTAGTGGCACTGAATAATTTTTTAAATTAATATTGAAAGAAAAATTGTCTATTGTAGAGGTATCGTTAGAGTTATTGAAACAATTTAACTATAGATTTTGACATTTGGTAGGCTTATTTTTAGCAGTGAAATTTCAGCAATAGATAAAAATAAATTGCAGCCAGTTATTATATCTTATAATTATAAAATAAAAAAATTAAGAAATTCACTTCTGGTGTTAAAATTCAGAGAAATTGTCTCTCTCTTTTGGTTCAAGAGGATGTTCATAAATTACGTAAATCTCTTCTCAACTCATCATAAAATTAAGTGGGCAGTGTCAATTTGGGCAATTATGTAATGAATGTTGATGAATATTATAAATAATCATAATAATGATTTTATTTTTATTAATTTTCTTCAATACATCATAACCTTAATTCAAATCCACCATAATGTGGTTTCATATTTTGATTAAATAGCAGTAAATTCTGTTTGTGTGCTTTTAATAATTTTAAATAACCACATAAATTAATTTTTACTTTAGAAAATATCAAAAATCAAAAAACAAATAAACTTACATTTTAAAGTTGATTTTTAATACTATTTGTTTCTGCCTCGGTTCCGTTATTTCAACGGCAAAAATCAATCAGCAGAAAAGCTTCTTTGTAATTTTAAAATTCAGAATTCGATTTATTATATTAAAGAATTTTATAATTTTAAGTCAATATTTATATTATTTATGTATATAGATTCACTGCTCGTCAGATATGCACAAACAAATGGTTGAAAATCTTCAAAAAATCCGTTATCGTTATTTATTTTCAGTTTCAGTTTCATTTTATTTAAAAATCAAAAATACAAAATAGTTGACATTCAAAAATAATCGATTTAAACAAAAGTTCAAGACTCATGAACTTCCGTGTAAGCTGTATAGAATAATCTTGAAATGTCAACCTTATATTAGCCTTCTTACAGACATAATCATCACTTACTATATAGATGATCCCTTTTTTGATGTCCATTCAGTGCCAGAATCACATTGTAAGCAGTGTGTTGTGTGGCGTTATTAATGGTCATGTACATTACAAATTCATTAGCCATTGATCATAAAATTTGAACCTCAGAGTCTGTTACCTGTTCAGTGAGTTCTACATCAAGCGCCATGTGATTCTCCCCTCTCACAGCTTTACCTGTCTTATATTACGGTTGCTTTGTGACTTGCGGAAGGTGCCTTCTGAAAAATAACAGTCAATACTAAGATGTAAGTTGATCGATCACGATGATTTTAATAATTCACGAGATCATTCAGTTTATTATGTTTCGAGGAAAGAACGTGAGAAATGAAGACGGGTGGGAAAAAGCCAGGAAGCAGGATCAAGCTCTTGCTGTTCAAGTCAGAGTGATGTTACGTTTAAATAACTACGATCTTCTCAATAAACACAATGCCAAATAAAACCTGCAAGCATAATATAACACGTTATGAGATCGCGAACACGAACCGAAAGTGTTAAGCCGGATTAGTGTGCCAAAATAATTACAGCCTCATGCCTCATACACATCCACATATAAAGATCAAATCTTTGCCAGAAGTTTGGTTTGAGTAAGTTCAAAAATTATTGTTACATCGTTTCATCAATCTACATCAATCGTCAAATCATTCATTTATTCTACTTTCATAAGTTCCTTCATTACAGCGCTGTATATTTCTTACATTCAGTGAATTCTCAAAAATCAGAAACAGTGAAAGTAGGCAAATGGAACAGACCAGATGAGTCGTTGAGGCGATGTGTTTCAGTCTGGCTGCTTCCAAGAGTGTTTGGCGTTTGGACTCGACTGGGGGAATCATATGATGAATAACATCAGTGGTCCATTTAGAACAAGTAATTAGCCTCTACTATAGTACATAGCAGATCCACATGGACCAGTCGGTAAATTGCTGGATCAACAAGAGATCGTCAAATAGCATTGTTGCAAGTCATTATTAAAAATATGTAGTGATGTAGTCATTCCGGGAACGTAATATCAGATGGTTGTGCACCGGAAAAACTATCACCAGTTATGTGCAAATCTACTCAGTAGAGTACGGTTAAGTGAACATACCGCTGCTATTGTTAAAATTTGTGATTATGCATTCTATCTTTGGATCTTCTCTTTACGATAGTCTCTATGGATGTCCAGAAAGCTAAAAGATAGAACAGTAATTCATGAATAAAATGTCATGTTTTACTGGGTTTTAGTTTCTCAAATCTGTTTCGGTTGATTGAACTCATATCTGTTAGTAGTGTGTAGCAGAAAAAAGGAGATCCAAATTAATGTCACTTATGGATAGTGTATGATCTGTAATATTTGATGCAGAAACCAGTGGTCTCATTTCAGTTGGTATGGAACAGTTCGGATATTATCACATTAGTATACTAAATATAATCTACAAAAATCTCATGCCAGTTATATGAAATGTACCAAGTGTATACAAAATGTATGCAAATGTCATACTAAATGTATATAAAGTATATAAAATGTATCTCAAAGTATATGCAAAATCTAATACTAGATGTATAAGTATATACAAGTGTATGCCAAAATCCATGTGAAATGTATGCAAATCTTATAAAATCTATGCAAATCTTGTAATCTTACCAAAATCTGTAGTCTTATAAAAGTCTATATAAATATGTAAAGTCTATATAATGTGTTTTAAAGTGTATTTATAATATATGCTAAAAGTTCAGCCTTACAGATGAAAGAACCACATATGGAAGAATAATAATCAAACCAAAAATGGACATAAAGTGGGTATCAGATATAATGGCCAAACGTATAATCTTTTATATATATATTCAAAAAATGATCACATAAATCCTATTCGATAAACTCTATCTAATATGATTTTATCCTATATATCAGTCATCATCATTCATTTTCAGTCAATATCAGTTTGTTGTTTCCTATTTCTGCTTCCTATCAGATCAGCTTATCAATATTTTCAGTCTTTCTCTCAAAGCGAGAAGAAGACAAGGTAGAAATTCGTTCTTTTTCTGAGCAAAACGCCCATTAAAGTTGTTCATAGAAAAGACGTTTCAAAGAATAAACATGAAAAGCCGTCAAAACGATAAATGTGATTTTCATATTCAGTTAGAAATTTACAGGAAAAATATATTGGTTATGATAGAAGTAGCTATATGAATGGGATATTGTCTGATGAGTTATTCTTTCTTATGGTCTACTCTCATCCTAAACAGATCATTTCATATCAAGTATCCACAATTATTACCTTATTTCTACAAATATTAATGGATTGTATACTTTCTGATAAAAACCCTTTTTAAGAGTTCATTATAATATTCAGTCTATTCCATTATATTACTGTAGTGTCCTCTACGTATCAAGTCTTACACACAAAGGTAATATTACTAATGTCCCGAGCGTTAAACGAATCGAAGTGGATTTTCTGGTACTTGAAAACATTTACATTTAAGCATTCACAAAAGCACTAAATGAGCAATTTCATACAGTCCCAGGTTCTAGATCCTTTGTCATTTCATTCATCCCGTTTTGCCACACAAAGAATGTTTATGACCTTTAAAGAATGGTATGGAAGAAAAAAGAAAAAGAAGAATAGAATCAAAGCCATGGCAAAGCAATCGAAAGAGAATGAGGAACAAATGCAAATTTCAATTGCGTTTTTGTATGTAATAATAGTTAAATTAATTTTAAGAATTTAGAATTTTACGGAATTTTACAAATTTACAGAAATTACAGA